>APFE030629403.1:33445-69521 GCA_000404065.3 Pinus taeda
ATTGTTTATGAATTCCATTTTCTCTGCAAAATCTTAGGAATTCCTTGGAGATATACTCTCCTCCTCTATCAGTTCTGAGAACTTTAATATGCAGCCCCCTTTGGTTCTCCACAAGTGCGTTGAAATTTCTGAACTTCTCAAATACTTCACTTTTGTTTTTGAGAAAATAAATCCAAGTCTTTCTTGTAAAGTCATCAATAAAAGTTAGGAAATATTGGTTACCTGCTAATGATGTTGCTTGCATCGGTCCACATAAATCTGAGTGGATGATCTCTAAGGGTGCCTTTGCCCTTATGCTTTTACCTGAGGGAAAACTTTCTCTATGTTGTTTCCCCAAAATGCAACCTTCACATAGGCTGTCCGGTTTCTCTATCAATGGTAATCCCTTCACCATTCTTTTTCTGCTCAACAAATTTAGACCTCCAAAATTGAGATGACCAAATCTCAAGTGCCACAACCAATTTTCATCCTTTGGCACGCTTTGGAAGGCCTCTTGGGTCACTGCTGCAATTACATTTTTGTTCCTCAAATCTGCCCTGATTTTGAGAGGGAACATCCTGTTCCTTGTCATTCTCACTTCAGCAATGCATCGTTTGCTGGGTGGTATATCCATGATGGTACACACATCATTCACAAAATAAACATTGTAACCCTTTTGAACAAGCTGTCCAATACTCAAGAGGTTACATCTCATTCCGGGGACATAATACACATCTGCTATGGTTTTCCTTTCTCCTTGCTTTGTAAATATTTTTACCTCCCCTTTTCCCATAACAGACACTTTGCTATCAGTTCCTAGTGTGACCTCTGATTTCATATTTTTATCTAGGGCAGAAAAGAGAGCTATATTGCCTGTCATATGGTTGCTGCAACCTGAGTCTAAAAACCATATGTCTTCACTATTTGTTTCAGCCATGTTACAAGCTAACAAAACATTAGTTTGGCTGATGTTCTCTCTAGTAACATTTGCATTTTGTCTATTACTCATATCATGCTGCTTCTTCCTACAATCACTGGCATAATGCCCATATTTCTTACAATAATAGCATTGGACATTGGATTTTTCATAACTTTGTCTTTGAGCATGATGTTGTTCTCTTTGTTGGCTGCTGCCTTGGCCTTGGTTCTGATTTGAACTGCTGCCTCTTCCTTGAGCATTTGCTGGACTGTTCCTTCCTCCTTTGTTCTGGCTTCTGCCTCTTCCTCTCTTGTTTCCTCTGCCTTGACCTCTTCCTCTTCCAAAGGACATCTGGGTCTTGAAGGCTTGCTCTAGAGATGAGTTCTGATTCCTACTCAATCTCTGCTCATGTGTTATCAGTGATGCATGTAGCTCATCAACTGAAAAACTTGAGAGATCCTTTGTCTCTTCAATGGTGGTGACTATAGCATCAAACTTCGAGGGTAAGACCCTCAGTATTTTCTCCACAATCCTCCTATCTTCAATGGTTTCTCCATGAGTCCTCATCTGTGTGACTAGACCAATTACATGTGTGAAGAATGAGTCAATGTTGTCTGACTCCTTCATGTTGAGATTATCAAAATCTCTCCTCAGCAACTGTAGTTTTGCTGTCCTCACTTTCTCCATGCCTTGGTAGGCTGTTTTGAGAGTTTGCCATGCTTCCTTGGATGTCTTAGCTCCTGCTATCCTTGGAAACACACTCTTGTCTAATGCTTGATACAAGAATACAATGGATTTTGCATCCTTCTTCCTATTGCTCTTCAATAGGTCTTTCTCTGCCTGAGTTAATCTGTTAAACTCATTCTCATTTGCTGGTTCATCAAAACCATCTTCAACAAGTTCCCAGAAATCTTGACATGCAAACAGGGCTTTCATGGTTATTGCCCAATAGTCATAGTTTGTCCCATTGAACTGTGGGAATTGAGGGTTAAACAAACCCATACCAGTGCTTGTGCTGGCCATTCCTTGCATTCTCAGCTATGCTTCAATTTCTTGACTATATATTTAAAAACAACTGACTGCTGCAACCAAAAGAACTCCTCCCTTCAGCTTCTTTGTCAACTTCAAAGAGCCTAAACCTGCTCTGATACCACTGTTGGATATTTTTGTTTGTTTGCAATGGATAAATACCAAAACCACAAAATATAAATCACAGAGGCAATGCTCTGTTTCCTTTACACCAGGATCTTTTACACAGAGAAGTCTTTTAAAAATAATTACAGAGCACAGAGTATTCCATCACCATAAAATGATTTCTATTCATTAAACAAAAACACTTACATATTCATCCTCTTTTACTCAGAGGGATTCACCAAAACATTTTAACAAGAATTACTCTGCCTCCTATGAAATTTTACACCACTGTGTGTAAATATTTCATTTACATTCACTGCTGTGTGAAAACAAAATTACAAAGTTTTACACATTTACTTTTTCACCTATGTGAAACAATACATGGTTTTTGGAAACAAAACAACCCACTGGTTTTCTTCATTTAGTTTACTGCCTTCTCCTGCACTGCTGTGCATTTTCACTTCTTACATTACCAAAACAAAAATAGTTTTACGCTGCTGCGTTTCAATCCCAAATCAAAACTAAACTCTGTTACATTTCCATTTTACTAGCTGTGTGGTATTTCTTCTCGTTGCTGCGAACAGAGGTTCACTTTCTCCCGTGTGCAACTCTCCATTACACATTACATTTTAATCCTCGTGTGTAATAAAAAAATACAACAACAATGGAGTCAACGCTCCTATTAAAAACATATGCCAAAAAGAAATAAAAAAAACTTACATTATGGTTTCGGCCCATACTCCGTATTAACTCGCCGTAGGAAAGACATTAAAACTTTACCAAAACATGTCATAAAATTATTACAAAGTATGGTCCAGGTCCACGCTGCATTAATTTTAATCAGACCCCCGTATGTACTTTGGAGAGTTTAACCGGCGGATACCTTTCCTTGAATCGAACAGCGGAGAGAGAAGGCTTTAATCAAACGGCGGAGGATGCATGTCAGAACACTTTTCTGACTGTACTTTACACCACCGTGCAACTTTGGTAAATCAACGGACGTAAATGCTGGAGGTAAACGGACGGGTGAAAATAATATCGGAAGAGGTGAGTTGACCGAGCGATACCTTTCGATGGATGTCAGGTGATGATGTCACAGTTGTCCAAATGTCTGCATCGGAGCACCATCGTACGGAAACCTCCTTAAGCCAAAAGCGGTGCGATAACCGTTCAGGTGGTTTGTGGTTTTCTGCTGAGTGGTTTCAGGGTTTGGACGGTCAGCGTTGACTGCTGGCCTGCGCGCGCTCAGTTGGAATTATAATTTTAACAAGAAAGCCTAAATAAAAACCTAAATGCTGTGCGCTTTTCTACACAACTATAATCCATCGAGTCCTAAATAGTAAATAATAATTAATAGCATAGAGTGACATCACTTATGTTGAAGAGTTTCCTTGAAATAATTATTCTCCCTTCATCAGTATTAAAAGGCACATGATTTTGTATATAAGTCTATTTACTCTGTGGAACGCTGACACAGCAAAAGGCTTGGAGTTCAAACAAATGTTAAAAGCCCAAACAAAATCCCTATTGAAATCACAACTCTCATCTATTGACTCCTGAATAATAAATAATAATGAATCACCTGGTATGGCATCACTTTGATTGAAGAGCTTCCTTGAAATAAATATTCTTCCTTCATCAATATCAAAAAGGCCACATGATTCTGCAAACCAAAAATAACTAAGGGAATTGTATTTACAAACCATGTGGACTGACAAAAGCATATGGTCATATCACCTTTATATAAGCTCAACAAGTTTTTGTTGCAGCTGGACACAATCGATTTGTTCGAGAGTTTTAAGCTTCTCCATTATAAGTTATAACCCAAACTGTCCTGTATGTTCTCTGCTTTTTGTACAAGTGCATAACCCAAACTGTCCTGTATGTTCTCTGCTTTTTGTACAAGTGCTTCAATTAACTTAAACCACTACGTCACCCTTTCCACTCCCAACAGTTATTATTGTGCATGTGTGAAATCTCAGGGCTATACGATATATGTACCTGTTGTTCTAACTATGCCCTATACTTCCTGTATCTAATAGATAACTTCTGGTGTTATGGCCATGACTGAAATCTCTAACCCAGTTAGAATAAAATAAACAGATTTTGAACAAATACAAAAATCATAAACACAAATTCTACATAAAGGTTTTGATCAATCAGACAAAGGTCCCCAGCCAACAGACCAACAACTAATCACTAGTCATGAATTTTGCTTTAACCAATTCTTTAGTGATTATGTTAGCGCACTGTGCATGGATGATGGGAAAGAGACCCTAAAAGTTCCCTCCCTCAGAACTCTCAGAGAATATAACAATTCCAAAAATTTATGTTGTCATTTTAATACATGCATGTTCAATAGCCCTTGAAAACTATAAGATCAAAATCCTTGCCTGGCCAACCAGGGCATTTGCAGAGAAGTGAGATCAATAGTGTTAAGCATCCGCCAGGGTATTGTGGCCTGCCTCACTGGTACGAGTCTTTGACTGCGTGCATGTCCCAGGCGATTTTGGCAGAATGGACTACGCTCTAGAACCGAAGTGGAAGAAAATCCACTCTTTTCAGTGTAGACCATAGGGACATGTTTCTTGCAGCAATTCAAAACCAAGAAGAACAAAACCCTTGCCAGCGGAAACCCAATGCCAAATGAACTATCACCATGCAGAATGGACAACATGCATTCCTTTATCTGTTGAGTCATGAACGCATTGTCAAATGACCTAGCACTTGGTTCCTGCAGAATTCCCCTGAATTTTAAACCATTTAGTTCCTGATTTCAGGCACGTCCCTATTATCAAATAAGCCAGGAATATGCTGTAGCAATGACAGGGCACAATATTCCTTCTCTGCCACACTCTATGGTTAAATGCGGCAGGAAAACGCTATGTGAATAATCGGTAATTTATTTCCTATTCTGGAATACAGAATTACTTTAAAATCAACCATCAATATGTGAAGTTCTGGTGGGAAGCAAAACGGTAGGCGAGACGGCTGCTCTGGTAGGAAGCAGAACGCTACGCGAGACGGCCGCCCAAAGCAGAACGCTACGCGAGATACGCGGCGGTCATGCAGGGAAGAAACAAAGACACGTTTTGTGTGGCTCGTGGAAAAAAAAATTTAAATTAAAAAAGTATATTAAATCAACCGCTGAAAACACCCGAATCGTCTAACACAGAAATCAATGGCTCAAAATGGCGCACATCACATTTTAGGATGTTTTTCTCAGAGAAAACGCCTTACGGCGTAACTATTAGTTCTATCGTTGTCACAGGAGCCGAGCTACCGGAGTAAAACGGAAATGTGAATCTTACACAGGAGGTCCTCGCTCCACAAGAAAATTAGGTATTTTCCCAAAATAACAAGAAGTTTGATTACAGGGACGTCGAAACAATTCGAATCACGCACAAGAAGATTCTCAGTCCAAAGGAAAGGCAATTTGATTACAGGGATGACAAAACAATTCAAGAAAGGACTTGCTAGGCATATCTACCATCGCCTTAAAGATCTTGGATTAGCAGTTTTTCTTGACCAACAATAATTACAAGGAGGAGAGAAGTTGGATCCCCAAATCGAAGGGGCTATTCGAACAACCTCTGTTCATGTAGCGATATTATCTCCAAATTATGCTCAATCAAGTTGTGGTCTCCACGATCTCGTACAGATGTTGGGGTCGGGGTTGACAATAATTCTGGTCTTCTACAAAGTCGAGCCCGTGGATCTTCGGTGGACGAGGGGTGGAGATTGAGTTTATACTCGACATCTGGGGGTGCTCGAAAGGACGAGAACAGTTGATTCTCAACCATGATATGACCCCAACACCATAGAAAAGTGGAGGAATTCTCTATCTGTTGTGGCAGATATAAACAGTTTTGAGTTGAAGGTGTGTAAACGAGTAAGGGCCTCCACCTCTACCTATTGTTCTGAGTTTTGTACTTTGCTGGTTTCATACGTATAACACAATTAACTTATGTAGACATTTCTCATTATGCAATTGACTGTGATTGTGAATATTATTCAGTGAGGAGGCGTAGCTCGTCCATGAGGTCGTCCAACAAGTTTTGAAAACAACCTCCAAACCAGTTTTGAATGTTGCTAAATATCATAGCGGCCTCGATGAAAAAATAAAAGAGTTGGACAGGACATTGTCACTGCAGCGGCAAAGCGAGAAGGCTACGGTTTTGGGAATTGTAGGTCTTGGCGGGATCGTAAAAAGTTAAAACTACCCTCGCTAAACAATTGTTCAACCGTGACAGATGAAGGTACCATTGATATTGCTTCTTATTCGATGTCAAATCCAATTCTTTACATTCCCTGCAGAGTAGCCTTCTTAAGGATCTTGTTGAATGGAATGTACAAAGAAACAACGTTGATGAAGGCGTAGAGAAGCTCAAAACAGTTTCTCAACGGGCACTCATCATTCTAGATTATGTTGATCATATTGATCAACTCGATGTATTATGTTCACCACTAAAATACATCATTCATCTAGGCAGCTTAATTTAAATTACGTCTGGCAATAAAGATGTACTCAGAAGCATAGGTATTGGGGAGTCATACCTCGCCGATCAGGTGCTGCGTAGGTTTTCACTGCGTCCAGGTCTGAATCCGTGGGAGAAACCAGGACGATGGGTTCATGTCGGCCAGGATGAAGGATTCTCGTCCAAAATTCTACAAAATTCTGCGGAAGCTGTCAAAATATACCAGAAACTTGACCAAACCTGTCAAAATAAGCTAGAAACTTGCCCAAACCTGTCAAAACTTGCCCAAACGTGTCAAAATATGAGTGAACGTATCCAAATCTAACTAGTTTGAAGTGGAAAATGAAGCGAGGAGATTGACTAGGCTGAATAGTGTTTTCCCAACCAACACCAATAAAAAAACGCTTTCTGGCGTAAATATTCAAAAATATTGATATCTTATTTTATTAAATGAAATTATATATATATATTTTTTTAGTAGTTAATTTTATGGGTTTATTTTCTTTATTAATTTCAGAATTTTAAATAATTTAAATAATTTAAAATAAAAAATACTTTGTAAAAATTTTTATATACTAAAAATTACAATGGTAAATAAATACACTTATATAATATTACATCCAATAATTAAATTACACTACACTTATATAAATTGTTTTACGATTACAATGTGGTATGGGATTGATAAACACCATTATATATTTAAATTGAATATAAGAAAAATAAAATTAAAGTTCTAAATATATATATTTTAACTATATTAATACTTTCCTATCTAAATTTCTTATAATTTTAAAAATATAAATTTCAAATTAATTTTCTTATTTTCAATCAAATTGATTGTCATGAAAATGTATATTTACATAAAATTCAAATAACACATTAATATAGATACTATTATAACATTAAATCAAACGATATCGATTACCTAAAAACAAATAATTTAAATAATTTATTATGGTTACTTACACAAAGTATCTATGAAAATAAAACACAATAGAATTAAAACTACACCGTTTGATGTTTAATCTCAAAAATAGTCGAATCTGAATATGCACATCTGAACGGCAAAATACTGACCACGTCTTCCTCCAAAGTGTTTGTGTGTCGTTAAGACTACACCACTAACTGAGCAAAAACCGTGGAGCAGCTGCCCACATTGCCAGATGGAGCATTGAAGGAATCTGGTGGGGTTACATTTAGATCTCGGCACTTGTATCTCGCTTGGACCACCCAAAATATTCAAATACTCTTTCCCCCCAAACGAAATTCCAGTTTTAGATAATTCTATAGCAACATGTAAAGAGGTATGTGTGTGTTTTTGTTTGCGAGTAATATTAATTAAAATTGAAATTTTAGTATTATAACATTGTTATTTTTAATTTCGATTTAGTTTAATATTTTTAAATAATTGAATGGTTCGATATTGAATTTTATTAAATTTAAAATGAATATTTGTTTTCAACTTAAAAATAAATAGAATTATATATATATATTATATACATATATATATATATATAATATATTCACTAAAATAAAATTTATTAAAATTATATATGGTGTGTGGAGTAATATTAATTAAAATTGAAATTTTATATTATAAAATTGTTGTATTTTTTTTAATAGTTTTAGTGTAATTATATTATTATTTTAAAAAAGCTATAAATATATAAATGTTTAAAATAAAATTTGTTAAAATTATGACATTATAAATTTTTAGAGAGTTTCAAAATTGTATTTGATCTTTTGAAAGGTTTTATTTTGTTAATTAGGTTGATCTTAATTAGGATTATTTTAAATGTTGAATGAAAGAATGATGCCAAAACTATAGACCTAATAAAGGATGTTGTCACAAGGATTGTATCTCACTTGAGTATGGATGCTGCTTAGGATAGGTTCTATCTCCCACAATTAGCTCTCACTCTCAAGGCTTCCCCATGAAATTTGAAGACCTAAAGGAAACTAAATGCCACAAAAACCTCCTAACATACACCTAGAAAGGTACTTCATAGCTTATATAAGTAACAACACCCATACAATGGAAATTCATAAATGTGTGTCTATATCTCTTGTATTTGTGAAATGATCATTCCATCCTCAACAACATCTTCCATTTTGTTCCCTAGCATTTAGTCTTTCCTCTCATACCTTTTGTATGATTGGATCGAACTGTATTTGGCATCCATACTCTAATACCTCTTATAATATTGCATTAGGTGTATTTGGGGTCCTTCCTCTCATACATCTTGTATTATCGCATCTTGTATTGTCTTGTATTAGTTTGTGGATGAGGGGGTTGGGGTGGGAGAGAGACTTCCATTCTCCCACATCTGGGTTGTCCTCTTTCTTCTACCTCTCCCTATGGTCACTTGTCATGTCTCTAGTTTCCTCTTTTGTCCCCATATTATTGGCTTTCTCATACCTCGTTCTCTTTCCCATTTATATGTTTCCCCTTCTTCAAATTGCATCCAAATATATAAAATTCATTTTTCTAAGCATATGGTGGTGATTTGATCATCAATGGATTCTTTCGTTTTGTCTTATATTTCATTTACTAATTGTTTGGGTCGACTTAGGACCTCTACAAGAATATATGAGTACCTTCCTATTAAGTCATAAGTTGTTTCCCTATGTGAAGCATATGTATGGTAGTGACTTATAAATCATTCACAACTATTTAGATCAATTGTAGGATAACAAATATGAATATGGGCATTCATTCCAATGAAAAGTAATGTATGTTTCTATATTCCACACATCCATATCATTCTCATCGATCATTGAAAATATATCATTGTTCTACTTCTCGAAGGGTTCCATGCTCTTGCAGTCACAAGTTTAAACCCAAGTAGATCCCAACCTTAAATACAATAAAAATAAGCATAGTGTTGATATACCTCATCTCATTGGTTGAGGCTTCCTTTTGTTCTTTTAAAATTGGCGTCCACCCTATTATAGGCTACCAAACAATACATATGAGGGAAAATTCAAGTGCACCTCTTGAGCACTTTTGAATTTTCAACATATTATTTGCTTTGTGGCCATTAGCCCTAATCCCTAGGTTGCTTACCAGTACCTAAAAAAGCAGACTTGTTGAATGAGATGAACACTTAAAGAAAAAGGCATAAAATGGTAGAAATAAATAGTTATGAGGAAAGGTAGGTCTATGGTAAGTTCCCTCCTTAAAGACTTATATATGAAAAATGTATAGCTCTTGAAACCTATATGATCATAAATGTAAAACCTTCACATAATTACAAGACTTTAAAATTCACTTCATGAAATCTTCCCCCTTCCTTTTCCATGTCTTTCCATCACATTTCCTATATTTTACTTAGGGTCCTAGAGAACACAATTTGTCTTAGAACATGACACACCTATAAGGCCTAATTGTTGATCCACCACAAGAATACTTAGGAAAATATAAAAGTAACCCTTGTTATGTTTTTTTTTTAATGAAATCAACAAGAGTAGGACACTGTATGGCACACCAAGAAGTTGGACACACCAAATCAAGTGAGAAATTTGCATTGTGATCCATTTACCATGCCTTGGCATCAATGACATCATAATGGGATACATATATGTATTTTTTACCATACTTGATGACATTGGGATCTATGATATTTTCTTCAAAAACATGTCACGATATTGGGATCCATGACAATGCACCAAATGATTACAAGGATGCCACATCATCACACATGTTGCATGGGTCACTCTAAGAGAGACTCCATACCTAGTTGAATGCACTTCTCACATATTGAAATGTTTATTCCCCATTAGGCAACATGTAGGTTGCTTATTAGGACTTTGTAGCACATTTTAGAGATGGTTGTAGTTACTTATGATGTTTATAGGACAAAGGAATCAAAAATTGGTCTAGTTTCATACTCATGTGACAGTAGGTTAACTCTGACTGCTACCATTATAACCCATAGGTTCCTGTTTGTGCCACTTCCGTAAAAATGGGTAAGTATGTGGATTTGAAACTTGAATATCTTGCTACATAATAATTCATTTTCACAATTCTTTCCAATTGACATGCCTCTCGGAGGTTGTTTAAAAGTTACTATATTAGTTGAATGATGATGTGGCATTAACAGAAATATTTTATTTTATGAACACTGTATATGGGGAGACTTATGTACCATTATGCACACAATACTCCATGTGGTGTCTCATGTCTATGGGAATGTTATAACACTTCTAGAGGTGGTTAATTCTTGTTTTAGCCACTTCCTCACTAATGAGATTTAGTTATTGCGATATCCTAGCCTTGGGCCCTTGCTTGATCATGTATTTAGTAATTTGAGGCTCTTCAGCACATTAGAGGAAGGCACAATTGGCCTAGCCATCCTATACCCACACATATGGATATTTTTCTAATTTTTGGATTGTGCTTTAGGGATGATCTGGTGTTGAGGTTGGTAAATGGGTCATTTACGCAACTCACCATATTTTTCTACATTATTTAACTTGGGCCACTTCTATTTTATGATAATTTTAGTAAAGAACATAGTGTTACAATTATTATGTGGAGGAAATTTTGTTTATATAAGGAGAGTGCCTCTTTCATTTTTATTTTGTTGGAGATTAATGAGAAATCTAGCTTGAACAAATTTTGAGCATAAATAATATCTTTTTAGTTGTTATTTTTAGATATTGTTAGATGGGTAGACTGGGATATTTTATAGGGTTGTTGAGTACATAAGCTACGCCAAATCCATATAAGGGTGCCATACTCCAACTGGAATGAAGTTTAAAATATAAATCCCTTACCCTTTCCTTTGACTATTGAAGGTTCCCACCTTTGTCTTTGAAGTTAGACATCTTAGGGCTCTAACCTTTTTCCTTTGCCATCCTTCAACCTCACCTTGGTTTACCTAGAGATGATTCTTCATCGATGATCTAGAGGATCTAAAAGATGCTCAAAGTTTCAGAAGATGCTCAAAATTCAAAGCTGTCAAACGCAGATGAAAACAAGCTCAATGTGCAGTGCCCATTGCTCTAACTCCAACACAACTTGAATGGGTGAAACCATACATCGTATGCAAAATTTATGCAGCTCAAAGTTCAAGTTCAAACAGAGAAATAAGTCAATGGTCAATGCTTGTGATCATAGTCAAGATTCATGGTTCTCGTCGACACGTGGCACCCTTAGGTTTTGACAAGTGTCATTGTCTAGTTAGTGGATATGGACCAATGGAATTGAGCCACGTGGTCCAGTTAGAGGGAGACACATGGACCAGTTCTAAGTCGCCACAGAGCCCTATGACTGATCATAAAAGTTATTACCAACTGAACTAGAGGGGATGATATTCAAATTCCTGACTTGCTACTTACAAATCATGTGCCTCATCATTAGGCCACCAAAGGTTCTTCTTTAACAATGGTGGAAATATGTTATTTAAAGAATGTCTACACTAGTATTGGGGGTAAGGGATATGGTGGGAGCCCACGATATCCCCACGAAATATGCTAACAAAGTCACCAAATATATCTAGCGGATGATATATGGGTTAAAAATGGTGGCGGTTCCATGGACCATGCCACCATATCACACTTAAGGCTTATTGAAACAATTCAACCCCCCTCATATCACTCAACAAAATGAACCTTTTGTAGATTGAACACCTGAACTCCACCTTTATGACCAACACACTCGACAAGCACACCTATGTGGGTTTTATTGAATAATTTATATAGCTATTTTGTTTTAAGTTGTAGGTAGAGAGTATGTTTGGCCTAATTCGGCAATTTGGAGGCCAAATTGAGCATTTCAAAAGCCAAAACAGGGGTTTTTGGGTCTTCTGAATGCATTGGAATCATTGTTTTTACAATTTGGAGCTTGTAAATAGATGTAACTGAGCATTTGAGCATCTTAATAAAGCAGTCACGCCGGAAGCAGAGCTGGAGACACAGCCCAGGAGGGGTGAACTCCATTATCAACTTGTCTTATTTTTCTTTCTTCCATTTCTAGTCTCCATTCTTTTCTTTTGCTGCAAATGTTTATCAAGTTGATGTGTTCTCACAATTTCGATCCGTTTCATAAGAATACACAAACTAACTTGCAATTTGTTTAGTAATACCTTCATTTCGACTTTTGGATCAAATTTGGTATCAGAGCTCTTGGTTGTGTGAAGGTTTGACAGGGATTGCAAGTTTTCATATTCTCACAATATCCAAGCTCAATAAAGGAGAAGGATCACTTGAAGAATTCAATCCTAAAATTGGCTCAAGAAGACCACCTTCCTATTCTTCTCAAACCATGGCAGGTGAAGAAGATGATGGTCTTTATCCAACAAAGAGAGATTAAAAAAAGACTTTCCTTGAAATGGTAAAAATATTGTTTGATGAGAGGGCAATGTGATTGCAAGGTGAAAGATCTCGCCAACCAAAAGTGGAAGGTGATGGTTATCATAAGATGTTGAAAATAGCAACAAGAAATTATAAAAATAGAATCTAGAATATTCCAATTTTAATTTGTCCTTGAATTAAAATTGTGAAGTAAAATCATATTTAGTCTCACTAGTTGCTTGGAAATAATTAATTAATTCATTATGGATTAATTATTTGGAGAAATTCAAGTTAGAAGTCTTTCTGTAGACATGCAACAATTATCCCTTAAATTAAGGAGATTATCCCTTAAGGAGATAATATTGAGTTATATTTGAGTTGTAATTAGTTAACTCAATTTACTGATTTAAGTCTAGTTAAATTAGTTCCAAACTATTTGAGGAACTAATTGTGAGTTATCAATCAGTTGAGGCATGCATGCACTCAACGAGTGTACTCCAGATAAATGAAGATTCCGTCGTCAGAAACTCATGCATGTCTATTCTGGGAAAGACCAATTCGTGCTAAATGTCAAGGACAATGTACTATGAATTGCATGTGTTTTCCTATAAAGGAAATTCATGCATGTAGTCAAGGTAAGGTTCCTTGAGGATTGCATAGTTCTGAAAATGTGTGAGAGCAGTGTTCCAATAGGTGAAGGAGATCATCATAGAGGAACTGCGCAAGGAAATAGGAGCTTGGAGGGCAAAGAGGAAGACTTGTGAGAAGCTTTGATTACCTCTGAGCATCCAGGAGGATTGCACTGAGAGCTGACTAGCTATGAGAGCTAAGGCTTTGTATGATTCTTATGTATTTCCACCTTGTATGATAATATAGATAGTGGGTTTTTTAGCTGAGGCTTTCCCCTGAGTATTTCCTATGTTTCATGTGCATTCATTCTTCTTTATTTTGGTTATATGTGTTCAGCTCGATCTTGATCAATCTTTAAGCTTCCATAAAGAAAATGATAGTAGAAGTAGGTTATAGTATTTTTCTTTGGTATACTGCATTATCGGGTTAATCTATAGCCAAATTTTCTACATAAGCCTTAGAGCGAGATTTGTAGAGAATTTGCAGAATTTGTACATGGTATCACAACTAGCTGATTTGTAGAAACTTCTACATGGTATTAGAGCTAAGTTTATCAGAGATGTGAATAGTATACGAAGAAGAAAATTCAAAGTTTGAAGTTCGGGGTTGCAGGTGCAAATCGAATTCATATCATACTTCAATGGAGATGGGACATTATGCAACTAATTTCCCATCAAAGAAGTCCAAGAAGGGATCCTCGGAAGGATCGGAAGGCAAGGCATTAGCCTCTCAGTTCAAAATGGACTTTACCCTCATCGAATGCATGGTGTCATCAATGATGGGTTGTGTCTGGTATCTTGACAGTGGAGCCTCATTCCACATGACTGATGATAAAATTTTATTCAATGTCTTGGAGGAGAAATACCTCAATATGCGCATAGAGATGGGTGACGAACGAAGGTATAGTGTTTCAGGAGTGGGCACAGTTTCTTTTCAGAGGGAGCATGGAGCTCCTATCACCTTGATAGATGTGAAGTATGTGTCTGGATTGAAGAATAACATGGTATTAGTTGCGATGTTGGAGGACAAAGGCTACGTTGCTGTCTTTAGTAAGGGAAAGGTTTTCCTTCAACACATCACCATGAGACGGGTGAAACAGATTGGTTCACGAGTTAAGAACTTGTATGCGCTTGAGGTTCAAGATGCATGCAAATCCTTGAGAAACAAGGCAAATGTTAGAGACTTGGTGGTTGAGAGGGAGAGTAAATTACCTCTCAATGTGTAGCCCCAAAAGAATTCTCAGACAATTGTGGAGGAGCCACAATTGGAGAAGTGGGTAGAGGGATCACATGCAACGATACCTCTAGGTGTGAGGTGGGGCGATGTGAAGTGATAGTCTCATGAAGGTTGAATTTGGATAGGGTCCATTGAGAGGTTTTATCTCAGCGATCGTACCTTGCTATGAGAGCCCAAAGTACATAGTAGTGGGATGAATCAGTGGGATTGATGTAGTTAGAGATCAAAGTGATAGAGGCTAGAGAAATTAGATACTGAAGAGTGTAGAGAAGGATTGACAACAGTGCAGAATGGAAGAGTTAGTAGAAGCACAAATTTTTTAGTTGACAGAGGCAATAACAGTCAAAGACTTTGATGACAAATGCATCATACTATTTCAAGTTGGATGTTTTTTGTTTCTGGAGTTGTTGGAGAAACAACACTAGAGGGAAGTGCTGCATGCATAACATTCCAAAGATTCACGATCATGATCTAGTTGAATTCATTTCTTGTTGGTAGAGAGTGTTGAAAATAGCACAAGAAATGATAAAAATAGAGTCCAGAATATTCCAATTTTATTTTGTCCTTGAATTAAAATTGTGAATTAAAATCAAATTTAGTCTCACTAGCTGCTTGGAAATAATTAATTAATTCATTATGGATTAATTAGTTGGAGAAATTCAAGTTAGAAGTCTTTATGTAGTCATGCAACAATTATCCCTTAAATTAAGGAGATTATCCCTTAATTAAGGAGATAAGATTGAGTTATATTTGAGTTGTAATTAGTTAACACATTTTACTGAGTTAAGTCCAGTTAAATTAGTTCCAAACTATTTGAGCAGCTAATTGTGAGTTATTAGTTAGTTGATGCATGCATTCACTCAACTAGTGTACTCCAGATAACTGAAGGTTCCCTCGTCAGAAACTCGTGCATGTCTATTCTAAGAAAGACCCACTTGAGCTAAATGTCAATGACAATGTAATATCAGTTGCTTTTGTTTTCCTATAAAAGAAACTCATGCATGTAGTCAAGGTAAGGTTACTTGAGGATTGCATAGTTCTGATAGTGTGTTAGAGCATTGTGTGAGAGCAGCGTTCCATTGTGTGAATGAGATCATCCCAGAGGAACTGCGCAAGGAAATAGGAGCTTGGAGGGTAGAGAGGAGGGCTTGTGAGAAGCTTTGATTGCCTGTGAGAATCCAGGATGATTGTACTGAGAGATGGCTAGTTGTGAGAGCTAAGGCTTTGTATGATTCTTATGTATTTCCACCTTGTATGATAATAGAGGTAGTGTGGTTTTTAGCTGAGGCTTTTCCCTGAGCATTTTCTGTGTTTCATGTGCATTGATTCTTCTTTTCTCTAGTTATATGTGTTCAGCTCGATCTTTCTCGATATTTAAGATTCCGCAAAGCAAATTCATATTAGAAGTATGTTATAGTATTTTTTTTTGGTACATTTCACTATTAGATTAATCTACAATCATATTTTCTACATAGGCCTCAGACCGAGATTTGTAGAGAATTTGCAGAATTTCTACATAAGACACCAGATGGTGATGGTAATGGTAATGGTGGTGATGTTGGTGGGCCTCCTCCTCCTCCACGTCCTTTGCCTCATTCTTCACCATCTTCCCCTTCATATCCTACTTCTTCAAAAAAAGGACATAAAGAACATGCTATTTCCCTTAATTGAGCTTGATATAAAGTTTGAATTGCCAATATATGATGGAGAATCAAATGTTGAAAAGATGGATAATAGGGTAAGGAAAATTGAAGTATATTGCAGGATCCAAAACATTGATGAAGATGTCACAAAAATCCAACTTGCTTCTCTTAGGATGGGAGGAATGATTCTCATATGGTGGGAAGAAAGAACGCAAGAAGATCTCAGGAAAATTGGTAAGATTATTTGACAAAACAATTTTATCCAATTGCATATAAACAACAAGCAATGATGAGATGGAAAAATCTTAGGCGAGCTAGGGGTAAAAATGTACAAAGTTATACTCAAGATTTTCATAAGAAAACATTAATTTTGAGTGTTTCTTTAGATACAAAAGAGACACTTATCAACTATATTGGTGGTTTATGTAGCTATATTAGGCACACTATTATTATGCTTAACCCAACCAGGTTAGATGAAGTGTGCTTACAAGCAACGCATATTGAAAGTCAAGGAAAGAATGTATCAGAAGATACTTCAAAGAAACCATCCAAGTCATTTCCTGATAATTCAAAGGGAGAAGGAAAAGGAAAGGGGAACAAGTATCCACTGTTAATAAAGGGGAAACAAATCTCTCTTGCAAACATTGGAAGAAAGATGGTAATGATGAAGACCATTGCTGGAAGTTGCATCCAGAATTGAGGCCAAATAAGTTTGACAACAAGGGGAAACAAAAGATTGTTTCTACAACTCAACAAGATTTGGGATCTGATTCAAGTGACAAAATAAAGATCACAACCATTGGAATAAAATGTATATATGCTAATGCAAGTAATAGTTCTTCTAATGAGTCCCCTTAATCTCTAAATGATAAGAAAATGAATTATATTTTTCTTATTAGAGTGTTCATAAATCATAATAAGCTTGATACTCTTTTTTACAGTGGTTCTCAAGTCAATCTTATTTCTGAAGCAATTATTAAGAAACTTAACTTAGAAACAACACCTCATGTTAAACCTTATACTGACCGCTCCACTGTCAGGGTGCGATGCATACTGACTTCTACACTAGCCAGGTGTGATGCATATTGAAGAGGCCTTCTGTAGGGTGCGATGAGCGAGAAGGGACAAATGTTCGAGACAGTTTGCTAAGTGGATGCTCATGGAATCTTCTAGAAACTTCTCCTATGACATTTGCCTCTCTGAATTCGCCCAAGGATGAGTAAGAAATCCAAGAAATCTCCAAGTGGAACCAAGAACAGCAAGTGGAATGACACTAATCAAAAACCTAGAGATGACTCACACCCTTACACACATCTATAAAGGGATCCCTCATCTGAGAGATCTAGAGGCTGGAATTTTGTAATTTGTAAGGAAATGTTGATAGTTTGTGTCTGAGAAAGAGCATTGTATTGTTGGGTGATCTTGCTTTTCATGAGGTGAAGAGGGATTTGAACTAGGAGGATGATGCTGGATCAGACAGCTGGGTTGTAATTCTCCCTTTTATTTAATAAAGTTCTTTTAGTTTTCCTCCATAGAATTGTGTATTTGTGAATGTTGTTATTTGTGAACACCATTGTATTTTTTATTCTACAATGCTTATGAAATAATAGATCAAGATGATTTGATGGTGTTTTGCTACTTTGTTTCTACAAGTATTCTCTAAGAGGGATAAGTAGGAGAGGAGGTGCAAGCTCTGTCAAGGGGGAGAGAGATCAAGAAAGGAGTTAAGTGGAAGATCCAGGTTGGTTCATTTGCCTCTCTCTTATCTATCTTACATAGATGAAATTGCAAATTTCTTTAAACTGTTTGTTTCTAGGGTAGCTACCAATCCTAGAGGGCTAGTCGATCGAAAAGACACTAGTTTTTCCAGAAACAAAATGGCGACTCCACTGGGGACCAAATAGATGTTTGTTTGCTGTTATTTTTTTATAAATTATAGACGAAGCTTGAAGTTAGCAGATAGCCTTCGAACTGCTCTTTCTCTGTAATTGCATAGTAGATGAATGCTACTTCAGTCAATCTCTGGTTTAGTTTATAAATTGAACATTGGACTTACAAGTATTTTAGATGCCATTTTGGTAGCTCAATACCCTCTCAAGATCATACCTCTGTAATTTTATCTTTACTGTCCATCATAGCTCAGCTTAACTCATTGAAATCAACTGCAAATTTGAGCCAAAACCCATCTCAATTACGCTCCCTGGCCCATCTCACTGTCTCTCACTGTCAACCAGTATGCATTGCACCTCCCGAGCTTGAAAAGTGCGATGAATCCCTGTTTATGTGAAGCCTAGGTGTAATGACTGACTGAGCCTATTTCCCTTCTTGAAATTTGGGGTTTTTGTCCTTATTTTCAGCTCTGTTTAGTTGTTTTGCTGCTTATGAATAGTTCCTCATTATTGAAGCCTCCTTGCATCAGATAGATCAGCCTCCATTTATTAGGATTAGTAAATGTTTTTATGTATTTTTCCATCATTTACAATCCTTTGTTGAAAATTTTCTTAAATCGATCTGTCGTTTTGGTACAAAAAGCGTCATAACTGTCATTTTGTGTCAAAAAGAGAAGTGTCATTGAGTCTTCCTTCCCTAGATATTCGATTGAACTTTTTGTCATGTACTTGATTTGATTTGTTGTTATTTGAAGTGTCAAAATCATTTTCTATTCAAAATTGAAAGGTGTCATTTAAGTCTTCCTTTCATTTCAGAAAATAAATTGTCAAAATGTCGCTTTGAGTAAAATATTTCAGATCTTTGCTATACTTAGTTTTCCTTTTTGGAATTATTCACATTAAGGGGAACAAAAAACAAATACATGCATTTGCATTTGCATTTAGCTTGTGTGCGAAAAATGATTTAGGGAAGTGCATTTAGTCTGTGCTCTTTGCTCTTTGTTTGGAAGAATCATAATCTTCTTTCCTTAGTAGCTAAAATTTTCATTGCTCAAAATAAACAACAATTGTTTATCATTGTAGACTGCATTTTTAGGAATTTTAAATCTACATCACATGATGAACCATTGAAAAGAAAAATTTTAAATAAGATCAAGTCTAAAATAAATTTCAATGAACTTAACAATGCTTTGGAACCTAACGCAACACATCTATAGGTCTAGGCTACAAACCTGTTCCGACATCGTAAAAGCTAGTAACTATCGTATTCATCGAAGGTTGGCTGATTCCTCTTCTTTGATACGACAAGTGCTAGCATGGACTTGTGCTCCCCATACCATTGTGTATATATTAGGAGACCTCAATAGGCTTATATCCTTTATCCATAGGAAGTCGTGTCTATCGACCTATCGATTGCAATGCATTGAACACAACATTCAGGAAGATTGACTGCCATACATAAGTCCTTGGTAATTTCTCTTTAATTTATCACCAAGGTGTATATTGCAATTTTGTGATTGGTTTGGTAATCCCTCTGTCTAGATTTCCTGAGAAGTCACTTTCATTCCTTTTAAACTCTTTAAAAGAAAAGGTCCATCTGAGCACTTGTCACTTCAGGCTCTTTAAAAATCGAAGGGGACTAGAGTCATCTTTAACTTTCTCTCGACTCTTAAAAATTGAAAAAGCAAAGTTGTGTAAAAGTGTCATTAAAATTTATGAAATTCGAAATAACATTTTTGCCCCCTTAATTTTGAGTTGATCAAGTAATCCTTAATTGTGGAAGAAAGTCAATGAAAACCCCGTTGTTCGTGGACACTAGTGAGTCAACCATCTTTGATTCCGGAAATGAAGCCATTCCGGGAAAAACGGTCTCATTTAACTGAGTCCAATTCACCTGTTTTATTTGAAACTTGTGTTTCAACATTATCACAGACTACAATTACTCTGATCATTTCTGGTACATCTGCCTTTACAGAAGAAGTTCCGCAGTTACAAGAGGACAATAGAAATGATCCTAGTGTAATAGTAGACACTTCTATACTTGAAACAACTCCATCTAGAGTTGCTCCGCAGACTGAAGTTCACTTACCTGAACATCTGGAAGTTGAGTTCTAGAATTCAGAAGGTGTCACCCCTCCAGTATCTGTCACTGCAGAAGCTATACCTTCTTCGGCTCCAGAAATATTTTATGGACCTAACGGTCTACCTCTTCCACTTGGACTAATTACTATAGAGGAGACAGTAGAGGATCTTCCATCCAGTACCCCATTACATTTTGGAACTGGGATCCACTTATATCCTTCTACTCCTGAAGTTAGTTCTTTTAATCACCCTTCATCGCAATTTCCTATAGAATCGCTAGGAAATCTTTTGGATAGACTAAACATGTTAGAAAAAACATCAACATCTAGGACTGTGTCATCTGATACAGCTATGACAAAACTTCCTGCCGCCATCCCAACAATGTTTGTTGGTATACCATCTGTCCTAGCTAGTTATTAATCACTAGATGGAGTCCACTCAGGGGCTATTTCGATGACATGGTCTATTCCTATTTGTTCATCCAGAGTCCCATCTAGTATTTCTTATGTTGAAACTTAGCAAATTGATCCTGCATGCCAGTATCAATTTGGGCAGACCAGTCTTCAAAGATCGATATATTCTTTGAACACTGGACTATCACCATATGGAGGGCAGTATGCTTTTTCATTGTTCAGTTTGGGCATACCAGTCTTCAAAGATCGATATATCCTTTGAACACTGGACTGTCACCATATGGAGGGTAGTATGCTTTTTCATTGTTCCCTCTTGGAGAACAACCATATGAGAATTTACAACAAAATTCAGGTCAAACTAGAATTACATCCAACGGTTGGTTACCAATACTGCCTCAACAACCAAGGGTTGTATATTCAATGCAACCGATCCAACCTGTGTCGAATATTCCCACTACACCTGCTATTGTGACTGTGTCGCACGTACAAGCGCTGCCTGTTGTGTGTCAACCTCAAGTGTCTCAGGTTACAATACAACAACCTCTTGTCTCTACGGCTCAATCACAACCTCAAGTTAGTGCTTCTTTACCTAGAACAAATCAGGCTCAAATGGGTGTTATCACCCCACATCTTGGTCAATCTTCCAATATTAGGCAATAGCAAATGGTCCAACAACCATGGATGATGCAATACCAACAACTAAAAGTCTAGCAAACCTACCGAGGACCTGAGCAACAAGGCTTTATAGGTAATGGATAACATCATTTTCAAAACGGTTATCAACAACCACACTATACTAGTTATGTCGAACAACCTTATCAAAGTTTCTAGCATCAGATACATTACGCTGGTATGCAAAGACCTTTTGTTCAGGCAATTCCATCTTATCTTGGGTATGCTTCACCTAACCTGAGTCAACAGTTGCCTTTCATAGGGACTCCGGAATTACCAGATTTGAACTGGTTGATAAATGATCCAGTTGCATACACCCCTTGGTGGCCAGTGATTCCTCATAAACTTCCTTCTGATATTCCTAAATTCAATGGAAATCCAAGTGAAGATTCGTCAAATAACGTAATGAATTTTCATTTGTGGTGTTCATTTAACACCCTAAATGATGATTCGATTAGGCTTCACCTTTTTCAGAGAACGCTCACTGGTCCGGCAATGAAATGGTATATTGAATTGCCTAGAGCTTAGTTTGATAACTTCAGCGCCCTTACCACTACTTTTCTAACCCACTTTCAGTTACCCATAAGGTACAAAACAGGGACATAACTCCTTACCAACTTTAAATAAACCACGACCACTCACATATCCAATCATATTAATGAGTGGCGACATCATCGTCGAATGATAAAGATGTATGTTCCTGATGAGCTTTTAGCTGAGTGATTTAGTAAGTCCTTATTGCCATCTATAATTGAGGACATGGCAAAAGGAGGAGTTGTCACTAAAGAGAAAGTCATTGCTCGTTCCCAATATTTAGAATAGATCTATACTCAGTCTGGCACACTCTACGACAAAATTACTGACGCTCCTAGACCAAAATTTTCCATTCCTCCCCCTCCTAAATTGAACAGGGACTCTCACGTTGGTGATGGCGTGATTGGTACCTCAAGAACACAAACCACAAAGGCTCCATCTGGAAAATCCCTCGCAGTTCCTAGTCAAAAAGCAAAGATTAATGCCATGTCATCTGACAAGGGCAAGAATCCAAAGCAACCAAGGGGCAAGAAGAAAGGGAAAAACAATAAGAAGAAACAGGAGAATTCAACCCCTACAAAATATTCTGAGAACCCTACTGGGCGAAAGAAACATTGTGATCCATGTTACATATGTAACGACGACCATTGGATGAGATATTATCCACATTGAGCTGAGGTTACGAAATTGTTAAAAGCTTCGAGTACCTCACTGGTGTTGACTAATCCGTTTCCGAACCCAGAAACTAATTTGGTTGCTATCGATAATGCTTCCACATCCCAAGTGCTTATGTTATCCATCTAAAAACAACAAAATGATGCTTTGATATCGACAAGGAACAAAGATTACAGGAATCCATAGTCGTCAAACAACAAGGCTACAGGTCAAACTAGTAGTTCGACAACAACTTCACCAGAAGTTGTTCCACCCATTATTCCTGAGTTAACTATAAAGTCGCCAAATGGAGTCATACATAAGTCAACATTTAATCCTTGTGCCTGAGCAGCACATAATTATAATATAGTGGAGGACCTGGCTCAGTCACTATCCACTATGTCGACACTTGAGGTACTGCAGAATTGCCCCTCCCAAAAACAGGCCAAATGTTATCAGCAATAGATGGGATTGATCTAGTGGATTCCAATCTTCTGGCCTCTAATCATAAAGGATACACACCTTAGTTACCGGCCCAACTCGCTTTCCTTATATAGGTAAAAGCCCTCAATAAAATTGTTCATCAAACAATCATTGATGAGGGGGCTGTGAATGAGTTGCTGGAAAACTTTAGGTTCACCACCATTGCTACAATCATCAACGACATTAAAAGCATTCGATGGAAGAACATACACTCTGCATGGGATTTTAAGTAACTTGTAAGTTGAACTGGGGGGCAAGACGTTAGAGATTGAAGTCAACGTTATTGATGGAAACCTTGACTACAATATCTTACTGGGAAGGCCCTGGATTTATGCTATGGTTGTTGTTGTGTCTACATATTTTAGAAAGATTGGATTTCCCTTCCAAGGTGGAATTACAATTGTTGACCAACTCGCCTTTTTCCCTAACAGTTCACAAGCTACTCGAAGTATTCCATTGATCCATGGAAGTTCTCAATTACTTCAAAATGTTGGAGTAGGTCTCCTGAAAGACCCATTGTTAACGGGTACTTTTTCCCTCTCACCTCCAACTGGAGTTACGAAGGTCCCCACGGTGGAAACCTGTCACATAATCTCTTATACATCGTTTAAGATTAAGAAGAACTCCGACCATTTTGATAGTGCAGATCACCATGAGGTGTTTCCCCCAAGCCCCATAGAATCTTTGTAGCAATCAATTTTCTGGGCCTAGGCAGCAAACCCAAATTAGCACTGAGTGAGTGTTTGGATAGAGAGGTTTCAAGAGTATGGTACCTCTTGTGATCCTTGGTCTCGCATACATGCTACAGATGAAGGAATCATCCAGTCGATGATGATATTAGAAACGTTGTGGGAAGATTACCACCATCGTTCCCACCTTCAAGATAACAGTGAAGACTATTCAAGCGACCTTAATCATCCTTCAGTTTTTGATTTTCTAACAAATACTATAAATACAGTGGATTCCGAGCAAAATGTGTCCAATATTGAAGAAACTATCGCCTTTAATATCTTGACCAAACCTAATGTTGTAGAGAATATTCATGTTGAAAAATCATGTTCTTCATCAGACCTGGAAATTTATTGTGCTCTCTTTCATGAATTTAGAGATGTTTTTGCATGGTCATATGAAGAAATGCTAGTAATTGACTCAAGAATTGTTGAATATGAAATCAACATGTATCAATATGTCAAACCAGTATGACAATGGCTTCGACCTGTTCACCCGAAGAAAGCCACTGCCATTAAGGGAGAAGTTGAAAAACTTTTGCATGCTGGTTTCATTTACCCCATTCCTCTCACTGATTGGATATCGAACATTGTTCCTATAATGAAAAAGCAAGGAACAATTAGAGTGTGCATTGATTATAGGGATGTAAATCAAGAATGTCCAAAGGACAACTATCCTACACCCTTCATCGACCAGATAATTGATGAATGTGCCAGATGCGAAATCTTTTCATCCATGGATGGATTTTCCGGATACAATCAAATCAATATCTGCCCACAGGATCATTTGAAAACTGCATTTATATGTCTGTGGGGCACATTCGCATATCGTAAACTACCTTTTGGTTTGAAGAATGCAGGGGCAGCTTTTCAGACGGCAATGAACTACGCCTTCCATGACATCAAACACATTTTTCAACCGTATCTCGATGATCTAATGGTCCATTCGCGAAAGTGGAATGATCATCCGCAGCATTTGAGAGCCATATTTCTACGTTGCTGACACTACAAGATACGACTAAATCCACACAAGTGTGTGTTTCGTGTTGGTTCTGGTCGATTGCTTGGTTTCGTAGTTTCTAAGGATAGAATTCAACTTGACCCATTTAAGGTTCAGGTAATCCTTGACATGCCTCCACCTTCAAATTTGCTTCAGATTTAGAGACTCCAAGGGAAAGCTAACTTTCTGAGGAGGTTCATTCCACATTATGTTGAACTCGCTAAAGGTTATACGCTTGTTTTGAAAAGGGAGTACCCTTCCACTGGGATCAAGTTGTGCAAGATTCCTTTGATGCTTTAAAAGGTTCCTTGATAAAAGCATCATTAATGTACACTCCTAACTATCAAAAAGACTTTAACCTGTATCTCGCCACTGTAGATACAACCATCGCCATGGTTTTAGTGCAAGAAGATAATGGAATAGAAAATCCTATATATTATTTAAGCCGCAACGTTATTGATACATAAGCAAGTACTCCTATGTTGAAAAGCTAGCTTTAGCAGCTACTCAAGCAGTACAAAGATTTCAACACTAAGTTCTCTTTTGCAAGATCACCATTTTGTCAGATTGCAACCCTATGACCTACATATTGTCGCGTCAATTACTAGGGGAAAATATTCCAAATGGATAGCCATTTTGCAGGAATTTGATCTGGAATTCACTAAATCCAAATCAAAGAAATCTCTTGTTTTCGCGAAGTTACTTTGTGACCTTCCCTCATCATCTAACGATTTGACATCCAAAGCATCAATCGTGGATGAATCTCTGTTTTGATATTGTCAAGCGATCCGTGGTATGGGGTCATACTAGTCTATCTCCAAACCCAAAATTTTAGGCCTAACACCTCTCGATCTAAGCAGAGGCATATTTGATACCAAGCCAAGGATTAGCTAATTGTTGGTGATACACTATACCGTCCTGGTGTCGATATAGTTGTGCGAAGGTGCCTCACGCACGAGGAAGCCAAAAAGGCTTTGAATGATTACCATTCAGGTGCTTGTCGGGGCCATCTATATAGTTACACTACTACACAAGAAATCTTACAAGCACGTCACTTCTGGCCCACCATATTTAGAGATTGCATAACTGCAGTCAAAAGTTGCCGTGCTTGTCAGATTTTTTATCGCAAAACTAGATTACCACCTGCACCACTGCATCGAGTAGTTGCTGTTGAGCCATTCACTAAATGGGGCATTGATTTCATGACACGTAACCCCACCTCGGCCTATCATAGTAAATCAAATCATATACCTATCAAGTACCATTTTGTAAGACATGTTATCACTGAAAGGGGTGTGTCTCTTGAAAAAGTGCATACAAAGGAGAACTGCGTAGACATGTTCATGAAACCACTTTTGTTAGAGAAGCTACGTTGGTGTCTAGCTTCTCTTGGCTTGCAGAAAAGATAAAATAATAAAGAAACAGGGTATCGACTAATTGTTGTCAAGGTGGAGATTGTTGAGATTTTTTGTTCATTAAATTTGGCAAAAATCTCATGTATGTGACAACAATAGGATTTGTTGCTAAATTAGCTCTATTTATTTTTGAGGAGGAGTTATTGCATCCTATATTTGTTGTGAGAGAATTTATGATTTATTTTTCTACTCCCAGCTATAAAAACATAAGTCCGTAGAAGATGTGTGAGCATAGCAGTGCTGAGAGTATGTGAGGAACTAAATTGCACTGCTGAGAGAGAGTGTGTGAGGAACTAAATTGTTGTAATCACCTGTTGAATTATAAGATTGTCGATGCCTCTGTTTGGTGGATGTAGCCCAGATTGGTTAAGTGAACCACGGTAAAATCTTTATGTTATTTTTTTTTTAAGATTTTGTATATGCTTATTTAAATTTCGGCTATGCGTTGTTTTTTCCAACAAAGTGGACATTGACCGTTGATGTCGACGTCGAACCCTTCTAGCACCAAGAGCACTCCATACAAAACACAATCTGCTTAACTCCGATTACCAAGGCGATAGGCTCTCCGTACAAAACAGAAAACAGAAAGCACAATATGCTTGAACTCGGATTACCAAAGCGAGAGGCTTAAAATATCCTGTGCACCTGTTTAACGGAAGTAGAAGAGACAAGTGATAAACATGCGAAACTAAAGGCAAGATACATGTAGATGAGGGGCTCCCGTGACCCGTCTCTCTCTCCATAATACAGTTTGTAATCCAAATATTCTGGTATTGTTCACTAAATTACTCTTATGTTTTGTCCCCATTTAAATCTGCCTCGAGAGTAAATTTTATTTCGACGGCAATCATTCGTCCTCAAAGCTTTTTAGATATAAGCACAACGATTGGCTTGCAATCCCAAACCATATTGGTTATTGGCTGTACTTATGGTGGAACTTGCTCATTTTCCACTTCTGGTTACTATGGCGGCTATCATGACTGCAGTCAATCTTGCAGCTTTCGATCCCCAGACTACATTGGTGGGAGAAGGGTGCAGCCCCCACAAGTATGTTAATACTACATCGTTTACAAACAATCTGGATTCTGTTTTGCAATCCCTAATTTCAAATCTCTCTTCAGATGGCTTCGCTACTTCAATGCAAATCGATTCTGGCAAAACGGATCCTGTCTATGGTCTTGCTGTTTGTCGGAGGTATTTGAACGCCAGCGAATGCTCCCAATGCGTGAAGGAAGCGTCGATACAAGCTAAAGCACTGTGTCCTCAAGTTAATGGTGCTCGCATTCATTTGGACGGTTGTCTTCTCCGCTATGAGAATAATACCTTTTATAGTCAGGATGTGGACGCTGGGGATTACGTTTATTGTGCAGGCACGAATTCCATCGATGCACACACAGCCCAGGTCTTATCTGCGCAGCTCATAGCCAACGCTTCTGAAAATAATGGGTATGCCGTTGGATCCATTGATGGCTCCTTATATGGTCTCGTTCAGTGTTGGTCCTCGCTTACCATTAGCAGTTGTCAACGATGCATGACTGAAGCTCAAAATCAGTTACTTACCTGTCCTCCCAAGAGTGAAGGCCGAGGTCTCGAGGCGGGCTGTTTTATGCGCTACTCAACCTACTCGTTTTTCACATATAACCAGACTTCCGGTAAGATTTGCTACAACTATTTGGAGTTTGATTTCAATATAACACATATGTTGATTGCTTTGCTTTGTTCTAAACGCAGCATCCCCGAATTTAACACCGTCCTCGGGGAAATCGTCATCGAAAACAGTGCCTATATTGCTTGGAAGCATTGGCGGAGCAGCACTAGTTACGGTGATATACTTCATACTCTTCTGTCGATTCAGTCGACGTATTAAGCAACGAGAGAGCTATGATCAAACAGGTAAATTTATCCTTTCACTCTAGCTGTTTCGCTGCTAAATTGTTCTGAGTTACTTAACTTGGTCGAATTCAAGGCCTATGATGAAATTGCTTTAATGACGCTCTCCGCAGATGAGAATCTTGCTGCGAGGGGAAACTTCGAGGAATTTATCTTTGATTACGAGCTTATAAGAGATTCGACTGCAAATTTTGAAAGAAAAAACATGCTTGGCAGAGGAGGATTCGGTGAAGTTTACAAGGTATAATATCAAACGCAGACTTAATGGGTTCGTCCAAATATGTCCGTTGTTTGCAGATCAATTCTAATGAGTTTGCTGAGCAGGGTACTCTTCCGGATGGGAGGGTTGTTGCTGTTAAGAAACTGAACGAAAGGCAGGAGATCACTCAGGCCGCGCAGGAGTTTCTTACAGAAGTGAGGGTCCTCACCAATGTCCGTCACCGTAATCTTGTTCGTTTGCTTGGCTGTTGCACGCGAGGGCGCGAACGCTTGCTTGTTTACGAGTATATGTCCAATAATAGTCTAAACAAGCATTTGTTTGGTACGTTTCTCTTATTAATTCTATTGTTTTCAGGGTTCAGTTTCTTAATTTCTGAAATCGTGCCAAGTAGTACGAGGCTTTGAGATACTGATATTGGAACTACGCAGGAGAGATAGAAAGTCATTTCAGCTGGGAAAGCCGTTTAAACATTATAGTGGGAACAGCTAGAGGGCTTGCATATCTACATGAGGATTCTATCGTTCGCATTATACATAGAGATATCAAATGTGGAAATATACTTTTAGATGACAAATTCAATCCTAAAATAGCAGATTTTGGATTAGCTAGATTCTTCCCAGAGGACGAATCACATGTTTCTACTAAATTCGGAGGAACAATGTAAGTTGTGTAAATCATTTAGTAATTTCTATCAGATGACCTGCTTTATAAATTGTCAATTCCAGGGACTAATTAAAGATTACCACTAATTTATCATGAATCAGAGGCTACACCGCGCCGGAGTATGCCGTTTACGGACAATTAACAGAAAAAGCAGACATTTATAGTTACGGGATTGTGGTCCTTGAGATCGTGAGTGGGAGAAAGAGCGTGGATACGAACCTCCCAGAGCCTATCCAGATTCTTCTCCAATGGGTGCGTGGTTTTAAGAATTTGTTTATTATTTAATGATGATTACAAGTTGAATCTCATTTAAAACTTGATGGTGATGCAGGTTTGGAATCAATACGAGAATAATCAAGTTTTCGATATTGTTGATCCAACGTTAGAGGGGCAATTTCCAAGAGAGCAGGTCTTGAGGGTCATCACGGTTGCACTTCTTTGCACTCAAGGTCCTCCGGCGCTACGGCCAACAATGTCACAGGTTGGGTCGATGTTAACCAACAATTTAGAGAGTGGTGCCCAGCCTATACAACCAGTGTTTATAGATGCCTTCCCTGGCAAACATACGAATTCCTCTGCTATCTCCAACTCTCAAGAATCACATGGATCCATCACCGTGTCATTCACTCCTCGGTAACTGACAGGCCATGTCAGAGGCAATCTTTGATTTTTAGTATCTAAAAGCATGGGTTCAACGAGGTCGCTATTTCTTTATTCAATGCATCTACAGATTTGAAGAAACGGCGTAAAAGTTCCGTATCAGTCACTTTGCAGAACAAGGTCGAGGAAGATTATTTATGTATTGGAAGTAATGTTTTTATTTGTTGTTGTGAATTTTTACTGTGAGTTTCCCAGAGTTGATCTAGAAATGGTTGTTTTTTTTATATATAAGTTAAAATCGTGATTTAAATGTCTGTCTTATATATGTATAACTATTGTGATAATGTAAGTTTTGTATGTGTAGAAATAAAAGATTTATGTCTTTTATATATATAACTATTATGATCAATAAAATTATAGCAGCCTTTAATTTCTCTATTTTTCCAACACTATGTTGGTTGATTATGCTGAGTTCACCTTAAATTAAATGCCAGAGTTTGGCAGATGGAATTATTTGAATTTATGCCACCACTCTGTAAATTTAGTTTTCTCTTCTACCTCGTTCATCTAAATGCAATTTCGTTACACATCTATGTCAAAAAGGTTCTAAGATTATTCCTGCTCTTTTCTGTTTTAAACCTGGCAAAACATCAAAGTTCGCCTGCATTTTGACAAATTATGCTTTTCGGCAGAAATATATTAATGGGTTTTCAATTTTTTCTGGAAAATACTGCTAATTAGATTTCAAGGTTTTCAGGAAATTTTTTGAGTATCTTGGAGAAATGTTTGTAAATTTGAGTTTCAGTCGTTAAAATTCAAAATTTTTGGAGCCCAAATTTTCTTGAAGATGTTAGATTCTATTTTCGCTATTATAGAAAAATTTAAACAATCATTCTTTATATTTAAAATTTTTTAGTGCACATTTTTTTTTTTATAATATTGAAACCATTTTCACCGATTCAAACACTCATGTTGCCATATTTAAAATAAAATCCCTGTTTTCTACCATCCACACAAATTTGAAGCCTAAGTAGACAACGCCTTCTATTTGAAATAAAATCCCTGTTTTTTTCCACCCACACAAATAAGCCTAAGTAGACAACGCCTTCCTAAAATTCACGGGATTCTAACTGCGTGCACAATCAGAAAGGCTACGTCTACCTACTTGATATCAAAGGCGTTTTTATCACGGGATTCTAACTGCGTGCACAATCAGGAAGGTTACACCGACCTACTTGATATCAAAGGCTTTTTTTAAATTAGGAAAAGGGTTTAGATAAATGGAATGATAATCAAGACTAAGCCCGAATGGGGAAGATTCCTTGAGTCTGTAATGGTCAATATGTGCGCAGAAAATATGCAAATTCCTTTTCGACCCCACAGCAGACTTTACGAGAGACATACAAATTTCCTCTCCGAGATTAAATACCTCGGACAAATAGAGCATACGTGCATCCCTGGAACATGCATTTAAAAGTTGTAATAATGTGTTGAACCGTACTTCTTATTACTTAAGTGACAGTCAAATGAAAAGTCACAGCCAGTCATGTCTTGATTGCGTATTTGCTAAGCAACTGAGGTAGTCCATTCCATTTTATGTAGAAAAAATAGAAATAACATAACCCTGGGTAGGTTCTTGCCCAGAAAAGCATTGCTATATCATTCGAGAAAAAACTATATGACTAATGAATTATTAAATTTATCACACTACGAATTTTATTGATATTTTAAATCAATAAAACTACAATTGCACTTATCTCACAAAATTTCCAGCATTAATATAAATTAGCATTTGCAGGCAAAGAGTAAGCCGATAGTGTCTGGGCTTTGTTTTATCTTTCGAATATATATATATAAATAATATTTGAAATAGAAGAGTTTCTAGTGTGTCGTTAAAGGTGGAATGGGCTGGGAGGTCGATGAGGGATCTCTTCAATGGTTTGGAGTGCGGAGGAGTTTGACTATATGGGATGTATAAGACCTAAGCCAGACACTAAATTGATGTATGAGACTCAAGAAAGGAAATAAAGATGGATAGTTATTATTATTATATGAGACCCCCTTGTTTGTGGGATAGGGGACTATGTGGGATGTATGAGATCCAAGCCAGACACCAAATTGGTGTATGAGACCCATGAAAGGAAATAAAGATGGATAGTTATTATTATTATATGAGGCTCCCTTGTTTGTGGGACAAGGGACTATGTGGGATGTATGAGATCCAAGCCAGACACCAAATTGGTGTATGAGATCCAAGCAAGACACCAAATTGGTGTATGAGACCCAAGAAAGGAAATAAAGATGGATAGTTATTATTATTATATAAAACCCCCTTGTTTGTGGGAAAAGGGACCCTTGTTTGTGGGACAAGGGACTATGTGGAATGTATGAGATCCAAGCCAGACACCAAATTGGTGTATGATATCCAAGCAAGACACCAAATTGGTGTATGAGACCCAAGAAAGGAAATAAAGATGGATAGTTATTATTATTATATAAAACCCGCTTGTTTGTGGGAAAAGGGACCTACCTCCCCCACAGGGATTTGACTGCTAAGTCTGCGAAGGGATACATAGTCTACCCCCCTCTGGTTTTGAACTTGTGACCTCTTAGGAGGAAACACATGCTCTTAACCATTAGGCCCACTCAAGTTGTATTCAAGGTGAAAAAAAAGGTAGTCATCTAATATGGAAGATATTCAATCTAATATAAGAACAAGTGGTGATGTAGGAGTTCGGTTACAGTTTGTATAACCCCATTGTTTAGGGTGATCACTTTAAATAGTAATAAATACAAGCAACCTACTTTGGCAACAAATCATTTAAAGTTGCAAAGAGTATTCAAAACGTTGCAATATGTGATTTGTGTTAATGTGAAAATTAATCATAATAGTTAAACCAATCAAAAACTAACTATATAAATTTAAAATATTCAATAATTATTTTTTTCTTTACATAAAAATGAGATGAATATATAAGTTGACAAAACTAAAAAAAAATGTTTCAAAAAATTAGTAATTAATAGGAATTCAAGAAGCATTCACTTTATGTCCATGAGGTCTTGGATAGATGATGATCAAGTGTGTTGTTAAGGCATTGTTAACAGTTCAATTGTGCACTTTCTTGGAAAAGTTAATTATATCTATTTAACTTTTTCACATTATATTAATGATGTGAAAGCTTTTGTCTATTAATTTGTCTATTCATCTATAATTTTACTTTGAATGAAAATTGTTAAATAAATAAATTGTGTTATCAATTAAATTTTATCCAAGAATAATAATTCAATAATTCTCTTTTTCAAGTCATGTGCAAAATAAGTAAATTAAAGTTACTGTTTTAAGTTGGAGGGAACCCCAATATAAAAATTATAAATCAAATAAATTTTCAAAATTTGAAGACTAAGAAAAGGAGATGAAGAGAGAAAGAGAAACACCAAAAAAAAAAATTAAATGTGAAAAATGTAATCTCAAGAGAGAAAAAGTTAACACAATGCAATATTAATATTTGTTTTATTTATTGATTTATTAAAGTACTATTTTCTCATTTATTTTATGTAAACTCTAGTGCAAAATTTTATTATAATAATTAGATTGGTAAATTCTGATTATTAAAATTAAAATATTTTTTTATATTTAATTTCTTTTGAAATAATTGAATAAATTTATATATTTAAAATAGAATTTAAGTAATATAAAATTGAGGAAAAAAATAATCCAATAATAATTAGGTTGTGGGAAACTATTGTTAGCTCAAACTAGTGACAACTTCTTATCACATTCTTTACTTAAAAGATAAATCTTCTACTAAAATCTGAAAAACAATGCTTTGCTCGCACATTAATGGCAACATTTTATCAACTTATTAACTTTGAAAATAGATCATTCACTCTAAGAAAATTTGTGATAAGGAAAAATGTGGACTTTCAATTAACAATATAATGATTTACTTGGTCAAGTCACCTAATAATTAGAATGGTAAATTCTGATTATTAAAATTAAAATATTTTTTTTAAATATTTTAATTTCTTTTGAAATAATTAAATAAATTTATATATTTAAAATAGAATTTAAGTAATATAAAATTGGGAAAAAAAACAATCCAATAATAATTAGGGCTTGGGAAACTATTCTGAGCTCAAACTAATGACAACTTCTTATCACATTCTTTACTTAAAAGATAAATCTTCTACCAAAATCTGAAAACCAATGCTATAGATCATTCACTCTCAGAAAATTTGTGATAAGGAAAAATGTGGACTTCCAATTAACAATATAATGATTTACTTGGTTAAGTCAGCTAAAAGCTATACTTATAATTTTATTAGTTTAATAAGAAGTTACACATTGTAATTACCAAGGAGGCTATTAGCGTGCCATGAATCCAAGTTGCCACCACCATCACATGGCATGAGACACAACATTTAAACTATTCCATTTCAAAAACACAAGTGGCAATTTAATCATCAAAGTGTGTGGAAATGGGTGTATTATGCCGCTTGTAGGAATGTCCAACACCTCACTCTGAAGGATATACCACCACCTTCCCTTGGAAGGATATACCACCATTTCTCTTTTCTCATATACTAGTCTTGCTACTACCAGACTCTCCAACCATGTTCTTAGACAATTCCAACCTAATTCCCTGGGTTCAACCATCTCATTACCTGCTCCTTCGAAGGTATCGAATTCACAAATGACTCTTTGGCTTGTTTACTTCTCATTTCCCATCTCTTCATGAACTTACTATAGCTCACCATGTTAGCTTATTGAAACCTGTCATTTCAGCTTCCAATCTTACACATTTAGTTTTAGATGCTGAAGTGGAGATCCAGGTTTTAACTGCAAATTTTCTGAAGCTTATAACTCTAAAGGTAAACAGGTCTTTAAAGATACAAGATGTGAAACTAAAAGGAATGTTGTTTCAGAAACGTTCATGCATGATCTGCAATCACATGATCTACGTTCTTTCAGGTATCTTTTTGTTTCTTTATTAGATTTATGTGCTTATTTAGGTTGAATATTATTGCAATACAATTGCAAGAGTTGAAGGCCAATCCATATTGAAATGAAAAAGGCATTGTTGTTGAAGCATGTCTTTCCAAGTCAAGAGGACCGGTAGCCACCTTTTGTGCAGAATGGTATTCTAAAAAATGGTGATGTGGTGGTGTGTGATGAAACATTTGGGAAAGTAATTAGTTTGGTTTTAGCGAATATTTCATATTTAGGAGCTTCCAATACCTTTTACCTTTTAGACCATTCTTAGTGCTTTCTTGAAATGTTATTCATTTCCTCAACTTTAGGTTTTGCCTTGTTTTAAATGTACCGTATGAGCAGGTAAGGGCTTTGATTGATTGTGCCAGTGTAATTCAAAATTTGTTGGCATTGTGCAACTGTAACTGAGTTATAATCATAACATATATCGACAATGAAAATGAACGACATTTTTTATGGAATGATATTCAATTCACACATATTTTTGAGTATATGAAATCCGTTCTCCAATGAAGAGCATGCATGGGCTTTTCTTGATCACGATGGAGCTCGTTTTGAGGAATTTGGGCCTCCATAGCGGTGCAGGTCTGTAAAGTTCTATAGTCTTTCTTCTTTTTGTGTGCCCTTCTCTCACTGCCTACAAATACTCACTGCCTACAGAATCTAAACACATTATTTTGTTTCTTTCTGTTTAAAAAGGTTTGAAGACTGAGAACATTATAATACGATATTGATTAATTTCCAAATTTTAGCCTATTTTTCAATTTTTCAAGGACATAACTATTAGTTCTATCGTTGTCACAGGACCCGAGCTACCGGAGTAAAACAGAAATGTGAATCTTACACAGGAGGTCCTCGCTCCACAAGAAAATTAGGTATTTTCCCAAAATAACAAGAAGTTTGATTACAGGGACGTCGAAACAATTCGAATCACGCACAAGAAGATTCTCAGTCCAAAGGAAAGGCAATTTGATTATAGGGATGACAAAACAATTCAAGAAAGGACTTGCTAGGCATATCTACCATCGCCTTAAAGATCTTGGATTAGCAGTTTTTCTTGACCAACAATAATTACAAGGAGGAGAGAAGTTGGATCCCCAAATCGAAGGGGCTATTCGAACAACCTCTGTTCATGTAGCGATATTATCTCCAAATTATGCTCAATCAAGTTGTCGTCTCCACGATCTCGTACAGATGTTGGAGTCGGGGTTAACAATAATTCTGGTCTTCTACAAAGTCGAGCCCGTGGATCTTCGGTGGACGAGGGGTGGAGATTGAGTTTATACTCGACATCTGGGGGTGCTCGAAAGGACGAGAACAGTTGATTCTCAACCATGATATGACCCCAACACCATAGAAAAGTGGAGGAATTCTCTATCTGTTGTGTCAGATATAAACAGTTTTGAGTTGAAGGTGTGTAAACGAGTAAGGGCCTCCACCTCTACCTATTGTTCTGAGTTTTGTACTTTGCTGGTTTCATACGTATAACACAATTAACTTATGTAGACATTTCTCATTATG
>APFE030629411.1:0-19194 GCA_000404065.3 Pinus taeda
AGAAAATTTGCATCACAAACTAGAAGGAAGGTGAACCAACAATCCAAAATGATGGTTAAACCAACAAAACATCTCAATAAGATTCATACATACATATAGAGAAGGAGTCTATACATACATGCGTAAGAAAACATATACATATATCATTAGAGTAACCAAGTTAACTGAAATAAAATAACAAAACATGCATGAAATGTGTTGGCTCTGTTATATTAAGAAGTGAAAATTCCAATCATACAGTACAACCACGACCAACCACTAGTCTCGATAGCAGAACGTTACGGTCACTTCCACCTGCTCCTCCAAAGAGATGTACTAGATCTGCACTGTAAAGAAACCAAGGCTCATTACAATACTCTCCAAACTTTCTCTAAGATACTCCTATCAGAAGCTTGGCTGACCAAAATACTCTACAATGAGTTATGAGGTACTATGAATAGCGAAGGGTGGGGTGACCCTTGACATTCCCCTTTGTGACTGTTCACCTACCCTCATAACTCTTTAGCTACTCTATGACTATTACATTCCACTATTGACACTTGGACTTCCACTTTACAAGATGTTACATACAATTTGCACATGTAACCATGTGAGACAAAATATCTTGAGCAAGCCATGAAAGACATCACTAAGACTTGGACAAATGTGGGAAGACAAACCCTTCAACATCCTCATGATGGTCGACAGGTGAACTAATATAAATATAGTTGTCCCTGATGGCGTTCACACACTCAAAGGTGACATCCTTTTGAAAGTGAACTCTTGCCTCCGTTGCATCTGAGTACATTGATATGGCTCCTCTGTCCAACTCGTCTGATAACATGTGCATCATCATCTTCAGTGCAGTTGGACCAATAACATACTGATCCATAGTGTCTGTGTTGATCTTCAGGTGTGTGCTAGTGACCATGTGCATCAACTTGTCGAAATACATGTCCAGATCCAGTTAGAATTGCTTCTTTTCTTCGGCTCGGTGAGTGTGCCAAATGGGTGGGATCACATGAATGCATACAATGACATCCATTATCATGAACACCCTTTCATGCGATCGATAGTACTACTCACCCTTTCTACTCCATGCCAGCTATTAGATGGGTCCATAACTTGTATGGGCGCAGTTTCATCAATATGTGCATGTACAGAAACATAATGCAAGACATGAAAAGAAAACTTACCCTAAAATAGCTAAGCTAAAAGTGCCAAAGACTCCTCGATGCAATGTGGGATGTTAGAGCTGCAAGGTTGATGTGAGGAATGAGCTCTGCAGTGTCTGGTTCACGAGTTTTGATAAGATCGAGTTTATGATGTGGATGCCACAAATTGAGGAAAAAGCGACACTTGGTGAGAGGTTTGTAAAATGAGCCTTGCATGTAACCTCTAGCAACGAAAAATAGTTCCCTATATCTAGGGATTCCTTTTGCATGCTGCCTTTTTCTATTTCAGGAAGAGAGGCCCATGCATGGAAATTAGTTTTGCTAAGTCCCAAAGGGACCCGGTCAACTTGAAGGCACATGAAACATCCTGCTTGAATGAGAGAGGGATTTGCACAGTTATGAGAGGAACTGTGCTGGATGTCCCAGAGAGATTACACAATTTCTGGGAAGAGCAGGTGACTACTACTAAGAATTGCATAATTTCTGGGCTGAGCTGCAGCGTTGGGCCATATTGCGCAACTTTCCAAAGGAAGATTGTCTAACTACATTGTGCAATTTCTAAGCCCAGTGGGCTGGCCAGCAGATTTGTGCAATTTTTGGAGGGAAGGTTGGTTCTCGTCTGAAATTGCACAATTTTTTTAGGGATCTTCTCAACCAGCAACTCGCCCTAGTCTGGAATGTTAGCCTATGAGGGGAGTGAAGAAAAGTAACATGCACAGTTTAGAAAGCTACTAAAAAGCTAGTGAAGTCTATGTACTTGACAACCCAAGACATGTTGCTAAGGATGATTTGTAGGGAGGCTCCAAAATGAACCTAAGGAAAAATTTTGTAGGGTGGTTGAAACCAGTACAATAGTATGGTAGTAGCCAACAAAAATCCCTTATTAAATGGAAGTATGCCATTATGATCCTTCAAGGATTTGGGATGATGGTCTACAAGTACATGTCTACTCCCATGGTGACCAATCTAAATAAGTTGATAGAAATTGATTCATATATGGTAGATCCCTTTATGTATTGACATTTGATTGGCTCATTGATGCATTTGGTTAATTATAGACCTAATATTTTTTGAACACTCTAAGCTAGTTCTTTGTGGAACCAAGGAATTCACATTGGATTGTGGAAAATCATGTGTTGATATATCTTTTTGGGATAGTTAGTTATGGTTGGAGATATGTGCCAAAATATGGAGTACAACTATATGAATTCTCAGGTTCCAATTGGAAAGGGAGTATTGAAGACATGAAGATCACATTAGGATGTTGTTTTAGTTTGGGTTCTACTATGATATCTTAGATGAGAAGAAAGTAAACAGCTTTAGTACTGAGCACTACATACTGGCCAAGTGCACTGCAGCCAGTATGGATTTGAAAAGTACTTTCACGATTGTTGGATCAACTACAGGAACATACCAGGATAGATTGTGACAATTAAAGTTGTGTGAATCTTTCAAAAATTCATTCTCCATGACAAGCCAAAGAACATTGAGATTGAGTACCATTACATCTAATACATGGTACAGAAGAAGAAGAGATTAGTGAAGTTGAGGAGAAGGTTGCTGACATTCTCACCAAGTTGCTACCCATGGAAAAGTTTTCATACTTAAGGTACAATCTTGGAGTGGCTTAGAATGCCTCCCTCATTGAGAGGGAGTGTTGATATTGTATCATTAAGGGGCAAACATTATCCTTAGGTTAGGATATTGAAATATCAAAAGTATTGACTAAGGGCCATGTAATGTATCTATCGAGAATGGGCCAAAGAGCATCAAAGCCTAGTGTGCTCCCCTAATTTTCCAAGAGGTATTTAGCTAGTGGGTAGAGTGAGTTCCTTTAGAATTGGGAATTTTATTACCATTCATTGGCATTCATGAATGGTAATAACCTAGGTTTTCATTGTAGGTCATAGGTGTTGGCCAAGTTCTAGGTGACATCTTGGATAGTTGGTGAACAAGGACTAGTCTTGTCCCAAGAAGGCCAAAAGGCTTGTGTGAACCCAAAAGGCCTTTGACTAGTGGGTAAGTAGATCCATTTGCAAAGGAGAGTTGACTAGTAGGAAACTATATCCCTTCGCATGATGTTAATGTAGGATTATTTCAACATTTAGTGGATGGATACATAAGCATAGTTAGCTCTTTCAATATTTTCTAGAGAAGGATATTTCTTTTAACAAAGCGGACATCTGAAGAAGTTAAGAATAATACCTCCCTATCAAAGAGGGAATGTTTAATTTTCATAGCTACATCGGTATTCAAATAAAAATAAAGAAAAGATAATTTTAATTAATATCAACTTGGAACAGTCATGCCAACCCCCCTAATTGAATAGGTTAATTAACCCTTCGTCAAAACCCACATGATTTTGCCAATATAAATACATCATTTGACCTACCTTGGCATTAATTCAAACAAAAAAAAAATGATATCTTCTATTCACACATGTGAAGGAAAGAGACAAAAGATATTTGGAGTTTGAATGAGCTCTCTAATATGTTTGACTAATGTTGACCAAGCTCTATTATAATCTATTTCACGTAATTTCTGGAGGGTTGACTGTAATTCTTTCTAGTTGAGTTAATCATAGAGTTGAACACATTTTTGATGCTAAAAGTTGACCAAATTTTCTGAGTTGACCATAGGTTGTATGACGTAGTTTGACTAAAATTTCTAAGGTAAAGTTCACCATAATTGAATAATACTTTCTAAGGTAGAATTGAACAAAATTTATGGGCACTGTTTGACTGAAGTTTGGGTAGAGTTTATTGATTTATTTGGGCAATAGTTTGGCTAATTTTGTGGGCATTTTGGACCATGTTTTACCTAGCTAATTTATGTGGTCAGATTGACCAAATTTGACTGAAAATCAAATTGTACCATCTGTTGAATTGAACAATAATTTCTCTAAGAAGAGATTGTTGGGTTTTTTTACCAAGGTTGGGTTTCCTGGGTGAAAAATCTGTGGTATTTACTGTTTGATCATGATATCTATTGTTGAATTATTATATTGCATTTATAGTCTAATTTTTTGAAGTGTAATTGCTTAATGATAATCTAGAAAGTGCAAAATATCATTAGAAGTAATTATCCATAGTACAAAATTCGTGCTTGTCCTCGTAGCACTAGAAAACTAACATTAGGTGCATGTTCACCATCAACCTGGATAGTATTATATTATTATTTTGAACAAAATTGAAAATTCCTCCTTGATTTCCCCTTCTTGTTACAGATCAACACGTTGCCAACCTTTTTTGTTAGTGTTCTAATACTTTTTCCTTTTTTGTATCTTCTTTGCGATAGGGAATAAGTCCTAAATATGTCATGTTTGAAAACATGTGTGGCATCTAAGTGTCATTTTTTCATAGTCCAAAATTTGAATCCATTGGAAATATTTATGATTGAGCAAGATGTAGTTAGGTAGACCCTTTCTTAGGTCTATTTCTACATATATATGGGAAAAGGTGAATAACAATTTCTTGCTTCTTTCATCATCCATGTTTTTAAAGGAACCTAAAGTTTTCTTGATTCCTTGTAAGGTCTTATGATGCCAAAAGGGAAGAGGGAGGTTTGGAAACCTTCCCCAAAACCAATACCTTTTTTACCACCATTATTGTGGAATTAAACTTTGGAAACCAAGGGGTGATGAAAAGTCTTGCTCTTCCATAAAAACAAGGCTTTTCCTTCAGAACTTTCTCTATATCTTCTTGGGAATTGAACCAAACAATGAAAAAACCTTTTAAACAAACATAAATACCACAATTTTGGGACCATGTCATACATTGAGGTAAATCTTCAAACATTGGCCAAAAACCATTAAAAATGCAAATGACAACCTTTGCTTGAAGAACCAAAAAGAGTTGATTTACTTCTGAAGATGGAACATATTCTAATTGTTTAACAATATAATTTCTTGGAGTCAACTATGGTTGTTCCATTGCAATGTGACCTTCCCTCGAGTTGCATCCTTGTAACAAAATAAACCAATTGGGTTCCTAGAGCTTGAGGCACCTATGTGAAAGCACAAAAGAAATAAATTAGTGGAGTTCTTAGTTACGAAATTTTCACGTATCTCGGAAGAAAATATAAAATTGCTTCCATTCACATATAAGTTGTTGCATGGCTATTGTGATCCCCAGTCATTTCTCAAATGACGCAAACAGTTAATGGGGGGCTATCATTTCAAGTTTTCTTATGTTCCCACTACTAGCACTTGCAGATTATGAGCCCACAAACTCAACTCATCCTTGCTTCCACTTCAAACTGAAGAACCCTATGGTCTACATGTAACATTAATTCATCAAACAAAGTCAATGAATCTATGCATCAGGAAATCAATGCATTAAATCACCATTACATAAAGTAGAAAACAAAATTTGTGAATTAAACCAACTAAATTATTACATAGCATCTATTGGTGGCTTGGTTGGCCAATTATTCATTCTAATGGTCACCTCTTTTCAGTGCCCAAAGGCTACAATTTACAAAGGAAATTACAATATTGTGGTTCATTTCAAGATCCATGGTATTCTCCATAAATATCTCAACATGTTCCTCTCCACAAATCTCATCCCCCACAAACTTGATTTTTCAAGCTTTCTAACAAATCCCTTACCTTTGGATGCATTTTTCTCATTTTCATCTTTGAGAAGTTGTTCTTGTTAATTTTTTTCACAAGATTCGTTGATGGTCCTAGATCAGACACCCAAGGTACAAAAAATTATGACGTCCTTATCATATGCATATAGTCCTCTCGTAACAAATTTAACTCATGAGTTTAAACTCACCTATACACTAACAAGTCTCCACCTTGCTACACAATACCTCACCAAATGTTTTCCTAAGTTTGGGCTTTTGGCATTTTCCTAGTTCTCTTCTCTAGAACCGTTTGAGCACTCCTTTCTCTAGGATATTGCAAATATTCTACCCTTCCTCTATTGTCACCTACATAGATAAAACACATCTCTTACCATTCTTCAATCACTTGTACCTTCTTCTGCTACTTCTCCTCCACACTACATGGAGGAATCTTCTGCTCTCTAATACCATTTGATGCAAATGATTTATGGGGGTCTATCATTTCAAGTTTTATTATGGTCCCAATCATAGTACCTGGGGATTATGATTCTGCAAATGTAACTCATCGTCACTTCCACTTCAAACCAAAGAACCCTATTGTCTACATGTAACATTAATTCATCAAACAAAGTCAATAAATCTAAGAATAAATCCATCAATGCATTAAATCGCCATGCACACACATAGAATCACATAAATTATAAGACAATTTTCATTAATTAAACCCACTAAACTATTACATAACATCTATTGGCACCTTGGCTGGCCATATCTTCATTCTAATGGTCACCTCCTTTCAATTCTCAAAGGCCACAATTTATAGAGGAAATTACAATATTGTGAATCATTTCAAGATCCATCATCTTCTCCATAAATATCTCAACAAGATCCTCTCTACAAAGCTCATCCATCACAAATATGTTGTTTCAAGGTTTTTAACAAATCCCTTACCTTGTGATGCATTTTTCTCATTTTCACTTTCCAGAACTCGTTCTTGCTAGTTTTTTTCAGAGGATGGGTCAATGGTTCTGCATCATCTAAGATATAAATTAGATATACCACATACTCGTCTTAAGTATTGAGGGGTTTTCGAAGTGAATTATATTATATATCATTTTTTGGGATTTAACTACATTAATTAAGTCATTCATCTATGACCAATTCCATGAGAGGTAGTCATAACTAACTAATTTTTCATGATTTTGAATAGTCCATTTGACACGCATTACATTGGGCGATGCTCACAAGGGTTAAGAAGTAGGATTGAAACTAGTGAAATGAATCACATGGCGTCAAACATTACTTGCAGGGCTTGCACCCAGTACCCATGACTTCCCTGGAGGTCACCCATCCTAGATCACCTCTCACTCAAGCACACTTAACTATGGATTTTTGCCCACAATAAAGCCCACTTAGCTTTCTACCGCACTTTCAAAAAATTAGCAAGTATTGTGCCACATGAACCATTGAATTAGAGTTCCCTTCACTCTTTTGAATTTAAGTATTGAGGAGTTTTCACAGTGCATTATATTAGATATCATTTTTTGGGATTCAACTACATTGAGTAAGTCATTCATCTATAACCATTTCCATCAGAGGTAATCGTAACTGACTAATTTCTCATGATTTTGAACAGTCGACTTAGCACACATTGCATCCAATGATGCTCAAAGGGGTGAAGAAGTTGGATTGAAATTAGTGAAATGAATCACATGGCATTAATCATCACTTCCAAGGCTTGCACCCGGTAACCAGGACGTCTTGGGAGGTCACCCATCCCAGATTGCCTCTTTTGAGACTCAAAATGGGATTGAGGTCCTGTCTAATTATTTTATCTTTCCTGCCAACCCCAATGGAGGAGAAAAAGGAATTTTTCAATTATATTTGCTCCAATCCTAGGGTAATGAAGGGATAAAGCATGAAGATTTGAACATTAAAGCCTTAAGATACAAAATAAGGGAGATAAAGTAACAAACAAAAACCCAAAATGGGAATGAGGTCCTATATAGAGCCTTTACAAAAATATGGAACACTTTCACCTTATTCTAATCAAACTCAACCATATCTAATTCTTTTATCTTTCCCACCAAACCCAACGGAGGAGAAAAAGGGATTTTTCAATTAGATCTGCTCTGATCCTAGGGTAACGGAGGGAGAAAGCATGAATATTTGAACATGTAATCCTTAAGATACAAAGGAAGGGAGCTAAAAAAATAAACAAAAACCCATAAGGTCGCTTGATCAGAGAAACAACTTCACTCATAAATGTAGAAGTACTCAAGTCTACCATTGTGGAAGGAAGTGAAGATGAATACTCCTTAGTAGGCTTCTCTCCATTGTGCCCAACCGCTTTCACTTCCAAACTTTGAGCAACAAAACATGTTGCAGAATTAGAGTATCCATGGACTACAACCTGCTCATTTATGAGCAATTTCTATAAAGTTAGTTGAGAACCTTGAAATCCCTTGAATTGTTGAGAAAAAGGAGAATCAATGTGACTTACCTAGAATCTTGAAGGCAATATTGATCCATGTAAGCAGGCCTTAGGATTTGAAACCCTAACACGATGTTTTTGACTAGCCTGAGAACTTAATAATCCAATGTTATTCTTGTTGTTTTCTTCTACTAAGAAATATTTAGTCACAAACCTTATGGGAGCAATACCCTTAAGTGTTTAGAAGAAACCCTGATCACAACCACAATGTTTCTAACATTATGCTATTGTATCTTTCTTCTGATTTCATTATGGTAGGAAAGAGATAGATAACCTCTTATTCTTACCATAATTTTGTGAAGTAGTAATGAAAAATCAACTTATAGATTTAAAATAAAGGTTAGAGGTAGGGGGAATATTAGAGAAATTTATTTAATATATATATATTCAATATTTTCCACCACCCCACCTTCACCCTCACCAATATTAATAAATGTGATTTCTCCAATATTTTCACACACATAACCCTCAACCCCACCCTCACTACTACTTTTTCTCCAATATTTCACCCTCACCCTATATGAGAGCAAGGTGGGGAAAAATATGACAGAAACCTATACAATATTTCCCACCACATATTGTTTATGTTTTCTCCAATATTTCTCCCCACCTTCACATCAGGGGAAATATTGTTTCTTTTTCTCCAATATCAGGGAGGGAGATATATTGGAGAAAACATAAAGAATATTCCCCCCATTACTACCCTTAAAATATGTTTCTCCACCTTACACGAGAGGGATCCAATGGTGGAAGGACACCTTGAGGTAGTGGCCAAAGTAACCCTAAAGGAATTGGATCTAATGGTTGAAATTCGTGTTGAGGTAGTGTAGATTTTCTTGTAGATTCAAAAGCTTATGCAATGTACTAAAGCAAGAGACGAGAATCTACTTCTACTTTTTACAGTGGAAGCACACAAAGATCAAGAAAAACAATAATCGATAGAGGAAGAGAATAAAATACACATAACACAATAAATATTCGGGGAAAGCCACAACTCAAAATGCCACTATCTGTATTGCATAAATCATAAAATCAAGATGAGATTACATTGCTTATTCTCACAAGAATAATTCCAGCACTCAGTAAAATCGACCTCCAAGTACCTATTTCCTTTCGCAATTCCTATGGCTGATTAACTCAAAATTCCTAAGCTAATTAAGTTTAATAAACTGAATTAACTATTTACAAGTTTCTATGAGAATAGAATTTGATTTTAATTCACATTTTAATTCAAGGAAAAATTAAGCTGGAATTTCTTGTTGCCATTTTCAAAACTCCCTCTCAACAAGAAAGGGATTATCAACTACCTCAATCTCGTCTCTATGAAACTCGAATTTACATCTTTATAATTCCTTTGTCAAGATGTTAGCATATTGCTCCTCCTTGGGAATGTAATCTAACAACATGGTCTTCCTCAACACATAATCTCTGAGATGATCATATCGGATAGCAATATGCTTAGACCAATCATGAAAAACTATATTTTCAGAGAGTTTTATACAACTCTGATTATCATAGTAAATCAATGTAGGATCCATTTATTGAAAAAACAATGTAACTAGGTTATTTCTCATCCAAATAGCCTCACATGTTACATGACTTGCAGCCATGTACTTTGCCTCTACCAGACTAAGTGCAACTGATCTTTGTTTCCTGATATACCAAGAAACTGTCGCTAACCCAAAACTGAATATCCCTCCTAATGTGCTCTTCCTGTCGGATGGACTCCCTGCCTAATCTAGATTGGTGAAGCCTTCAAGCTTCACTCCCTCTTTCCGTTTGTACCATAACCTAAACTAAGTAATGCCTCTGAGGTATCTCAACACATTCTTTGTTGCCTTCGAATATAGCTTGGTAGGCCTAACCAACACTTAACTAAGCTGGTTAACTACATAACACATATCTAGTCATGCGTTCACCAAGTACATCAGTGAACCCACAAGCTTCCTGTAAAAATTAGCTGCCACTACTTCACCTGAAGTAGCATCCTCCTTCCTCCAATTATTGGCTAGAGGAGTCTCCATGGGTTTACTACACTCCATGTGGAATCTCTTGAGTATCTTACTGGCATACTTGCCCTAAGATATTTCAACTCCCCATCTCCCTACCATACCTCCATGCCATGAAAGTAATGCATGAGCCTCATGTCCTTCATCTCAAACTCTCTTACAAGGTACTCCTTACAAGATTTGATGACCTTCTCATCACCTATCAGTATGAGATCATTAACATAAAGTACAATGATCGACAACTTACCTTCCACCATAATGTGGTACAAGTTTGCATCCACTTCACTCTTTGTGAAGCCCAACCCAGTGAAGTAGCTATCTATTTTGGTGTACCAAGAATGGGGTGCTTGCTTCAACCCATATAATGTTCTCTTGAGTTGGCACACATGTGACTCACAATCAAAGGTCTCAAAACCTTGGGGCTTATCTATGTAAAACTCTTCCTCAACCATGTGATTGAGGAAGGAAATATTCACATCCAATTGATGGATCTTCCTACCCATCTGTGCTGATAGTGCCAATATATATTTGATGGATGAGTACCTTGCAACAGGAGCAAAGGTTTCATCATAGTCAAGCCCCTCTCTTTATGAAAAGCCACAGGCCAGAAATTTGGCCCTATGCTTCTGCATGCTACCATCTGCAACTTGCTTTACCTTGTAAATCCAATGGGAGCACACTACTAACTTGTCCTCTGGTCTCGGGACCACATCCCAAACACTGTTTTGAACTATGGAGTCATACTTCTCCACCATCACATCAACCCAAACCATTTGTTGCACTGCTTCCTGAAAGGAAGATGGCTCTGTCATAACACATGCACCCATAAGTGCCATATATCCAGTGTACCTCTCTGGTGACCTCCTCTGTCTGTGCTGAGAAGTGGGTGCTACAACATTCTCTCGTACATCATTCAACAATTTGTCAAAATCTCTAGTGTGCTTTCTTCTCTATCTAGAAGACTTTGCCTGAGTGGATGTATCGGCTCCTGGAACCTTTGCATGTGTGTGCTCCGCATCAATCTGAGGCCCCTCAACCTTAGGAGCTAAATGCTCCTCATACGCATGTATCTCAAGCTTCCTCTTAAGTGAAACTCGCATGGCCTTCTCCTTATCGAATCTAATATCCCTACGAACCATTGTCATCTGATTGGTTGGCATGTACACCTGATAGTTGTGAGGTGTATCGGTGTACCCCACAAATATCCCCAACTCTTTTGTTGGGTCAAGCTTCTTTCATACATATTTGGTTACATGGAAATATATTGATGACCCAAAAGTCCTGAACTGACCAGCATCTGGCCTCTTATTAGAATAAGCCACCTCTGGTGCCTTCATGTCAAGTATTTGATGTGGGTTACGACTCTAAACATAAAGTTCTGCGTTTCATGCCTCAACCCACAAGTGTAGTGGTAGGCCCTTGTTATCACCCAGGTTGTTCCCTATGACTCCCAAGGGAATACGGCCAGGGTAACTACTAACCAATCTTTGGATTACAGCTTCTAGCCAAGCTGTAATCAGAGAGGGCTCTCTCTTTATGATTTGTCACTGTTCTAGTGGAGTTTTAGGCTAGTTATGAAGTGAATGTTTGATTGTTTTTTATGTTTGGTTGGGAGGATGATTCTGATATCTTTTAGAGTGTTCTCTGCAGGTGAAACTAATCCATTGGGCAATGTCATCTATAGCAGTTGTTTCCTTGAGGTCCTGACTCGAGTGTAGCTGGAATTATAGGGCCTGTATGTATTTCATAAAACAAACTATAAATTGTGAAGGTGAGATGAAAATCAACTAGTAAAGAGCATTTAAGAATTCTTCACTGAGCTGGGATGTAGGAAATAAATCTATTACTTAGGAGCATTACTTTGAATTCCTGAAACAATAGATTACTGTGATGATATAGTGTGAAAGGTAGCATTTAAGAATTACTCTTTCATTACCATAACTGAAGAAAACATTTGAAATAGTTTAGATTGAGCTCAGGGTGATCAATGATTAAATCCTGAGACTATTCTTCTTCCTTGCTATTTAGATATTTGATATATGGAAAAACATGAATGACATATGAAAGTATAACAAACATATAACAGTGAGTAACAAGAAAACTTATTGAGCCATGGAATACACAGGAATCCTGCAACTTTCAGCCATACACCAACAAGACATCAAGAGACATAATGCTTTTGGAAATCCCATCATCCTTTGTATTAGTTGTCTGAAGATTTACAATAGAGGAGTAACATAATAGATATCAAGAGATTTCTTACATCCGGAGTCCAACCCCTACTAACAAATGCGAGGGGAAATATAGAGAAGTCTATTACAAAATATCTCAGGCATTGAGTCATCTGAGAGGAAAACTATCTTCTTTTACTCGTACAGGGCTTGTAGATGAGAAGTTATTAGAATTTTAAATGAGTTATAAAGGCTCTTAACTCCTGTCAGATCAATTTTGACCTTTGGGGCTCACGGAGTCGGTTGAGCGGCTTTAACATAACTGCTGAATGACGTGTCTGTGCAGCTTTTATTTCCTGTGTCCTCCTGGCCCTGTCACCTGTGACTGCTGATGCTGCTGTTGTGGCCGAGTACCTGTGCTGAGCTGGCTCAGCCTCTGTCTTCATACTTGCTAATGTGTCTTTGTCCTGCTGTGTATGAGATTCAAACTGTTTGTTGAAGAAAAAATCGCGATTACTGACTTTGGTTCAACAGTAATCTTATCAATTCCTCCCATGTATCTGATGAAGGCAACTGATGTTTCAAAATTGACCCTATGGTCTCATCAGCCTCTGTATACTTATAAAAGTGAGGGGGCTCATCAAATAAATGTGCAATTTCATTTCTAATAAAAAATAAATTATCTACTCTATCAAAGAGAATTTACCCTGTTACTGGGCCTACTTCTGAAGATGTACTAGGTGCCTCTGCAATCTGTGTTGCTGCAAAATTGCTTACTCTCTTGACATATTTCTCATGAGAGAGTAATTTTCCTGAAGGATCTAATAGGCTGGGGAGCCCCCTGTCTTGCAAGGCCATAAACCTGTTCTGAAATTTGTTGATATCAGCTTGCATATCTTGGATCCTTCTGTCCAGGGTCTGAATAACGTTTCTCATTGTCAGGACTCTTTTGATTAAGGAGATAGTCTCAGTCCTGTTTCCAATCCCCATTCCTACCAGCTGGGAACTTGTTCTTTAGTTCAACACTTCTATCATCTTGGGGGCAATCTCAGGCATATTGCCTAGAGATGCCCTTGCCCTCTGCATTTCTTTTCGCGCTCTGCCAATGAGTGCCACTTGCTCATATATGGCCTCAATATATTCCCACTGGTTTGTTATTGACTGGCCAATGGTGGTCCAGATGACCCTCTTGAGCTCTACTGTGACTTTATCTAATGTGAGCTCTTTTTCTAGCTCAGCAATCCTCTTTTTCAAGGCCTTCACCTCCCTTTCCCTCTTAGCCACATTTTGCTTTGATTTGTCATATTTCTCATTTATTTTGCTAGGCTGTCCTGGGCTTGGCTTAGCTCAGACATCTGGGACTCCAGTACCTGTATTTCTTTCCTCAGCTTCTGCATGTCCAGGCTTTCGGCCTGCTCTGTTGTTGGTGCTGAGGTGGTTGGTGCTGTGGTATATGGAGCTTCTTGCTGTACTGGTTGGCTGTGAGGGGCAGTGTCTTGAGGGGTTTCCTCAAGGTTTATTGTTTCTGGAGGTGGCTATGAGGATTGCCCTGCCTCCTTCTGCTGCAATGCTACATCCAATGTGGCTTCTGATTACTGCAGCTTTTCTTGTGTTTGGATGAGCTCCTTGTATAATGGCATTAGTAAGGAAGCTGCATCATTTTCTTGCCTCTGCTGGGCAACCTCATCTGTTTGTGGGTGGAGAGTTGGTGGGATTTTCAATTTTTTCTTTATTGCTGCCATATCAGCATCCCTTAGCTTGAGTACTTGTTGCATAGCCTTAACATCATTGGGGTCATGCCCAAACTCTATTATTATTTCCTCTAAGGCTTTAATCATGTTATCCTTAGCTTGAGAGGAAGCCTTTTCCAACTCAAGCTGTGCTGCAGTATTGTTCAGGCTATTCTGCAGCCTGTAGTTGACTAAGGTCTTATCAGCCAAGGTGGCATAGACCATCTCAGCCGTCTGTTTGTGGAGCTCAATCTGATCCATCGGGTGGATGTCTTTTGACAGGACCTCCAGATTGGTCCTGATGTAGTCTGCAGCTGTTTGTGGTTGCTGCACTGTCGGAGTGAAGTGGCTCATTGTCATCTTTCCCTCCTGCACATCGAATGCAGACATGAGCCTCTGTTGGTTTGCAGGTTCCATGTTTAGCAAGTGATTGTAGAGCTGAATCTTTATTGGCTCACTCCTTCTTTTGGCATCTTTGAACTGTTGTTTTATGCTTGCACCTGTTCCCTGCTGCTGCCCTGAGGAGCTCACTTCTCCCAATGCTGCCCTGTCTTGCTCCTGTTGCAAGGAGCTGGCAGAAGCCTCCATGCTTGACATTTCCTCCTTTGAGAAGGGATTTAATCTTTGCCTCTTCTCTGGTGTTTCAGTGAGGGGAGTCTCCCTTTCTCTTTTTCTGCTAACGTCCTCCCTTTGAGGGGTCTGGAGGACAGAGGAATCAACCCTAGAGTCTTGCCTTGGAGGTGCCACTGGCGTTGTTTGTTCTTGGGTAGCCATCTGGGCCTCTCCTTTTTTCTTTTCCTGACCCTGTTGGTCTCCTTGTTGTTGTTCCTACTGGGGCTGCTGTTGTTGACCCTGTTGGCCCTGTGGTTCTTCCATGATCTTTTCCTTGCCTTTGCTCTGCCCTTGCTCTGTGGTTTGCACTGCCTCCTGTTGTGTTGCAGAAGATGAAGCAACTACTGCTGTTTGAGGCTTTGGGAGAGTAAGTACCTGAGAAGGACATTCTAAGTCAGTCATCTTTAACAAATGCCTTCTAGCTCTTTCAACTAGTTCTTCTTGAGTCACAGGCTCTTCTAGTGTGTTTCTTCTCCACTTTGGTTGGTTGGCATGTCTTTGAATGTGGAGCATGCTCTCATGCTCATAGCTAGAGAGCTTGCATTTCTGCCTTTTTAGGGATATAAAGTTGTTAGGGTCATAGGGCTTCCAAAGGAAGCTTTGTTTTAGGCCAAGGCCTTCTAGCATCCTGTCTGCCTCTTTCCATCCTTCTCTTTTGTTTAGGACAAAGTGGCCAAGTTGGTTTCTCACTTTGAGCTGTGCCCTTTTACCCCTTCCTGCAAAGTGCACCTGATCGACATTGCCAAATTGCCTGAAATATTCCAAGGCAAAGAGCCTCATAGGCACATACCTGGGCAATTTGTATGGGCGCAGCTCACACCCATATATTCTGATCACAGTGAAGTGTTGGTAGAAGTACCATTCCCCTATACTGTAAACACTGGATAGCTGCAGAATCCTCTGCATCTCATCAGATAGTCTTGGTGGGGGTGAAGTCACAAAGAGAGACATAGCTGGATGGATGAATAGGTCTATGAACTCTGAGTATGTGTATGGGGAGTATGTGAGGATGTGGAAGACTGAGGTCCAGTATACCACTGACCTTGGGTTGCCTGTTGCATCAGTTCTCTTGATCTCAAAGGAGAACTTCTCATGTTGGTAGTACAGAATGAGATGATAGATGTATGAGGTGTATCTGAACACCTTTTCTGTGGACAAGGGTAGAAATTGCTCATGTATCTTGTCTGAGATATGTGTGGCATAATCATAACAAATAGGGGTCTTGCCTGGGGAAAACATTGTCATCATCACTAATACAGTTTCCTCAATAAACTCTAGTGATTTGTACCCCAAAACTGAGCTTATCATGTATGCCAGGTCCAGACCCAGTTGATTTAGGTATCCATCAAAAATGGGAGGTTGCAGCACTGTGTCAGAGTTTGTGATAAACAATTGATTCAACTTTATGATTTGTGCCTCTGTCAGTACCTTAGCTCCTTGGTTGATCAGGTCCAGCAGGGAAAAGGGAACCAACTTCTTCCGTGTTTTGAACTGGAGCATTTCCCTGATGGCCTCAGGGGTTGTATAAAACACTACTGCACCTTGAGGGTTGAGCACAGCCCTCTGCATGGGGTCATAACAGACAGCACATAGGTGAATCAGGTCAGGGAACTGATTGACCTGAGGTAGCTTGAAGATTGGGAGGGAGGATTCCCAAATACCTAGGATATCTGTTCCATCTCTATGCCTGTCTCTGAGCTCATTTAGCAGATGAATGTGGAACTTGCATTTGGATGGGCTTTCCTCTGAGATTTGGTAATCAAGGTCTGCCAAATCCTGCCACTCCAGCTCTCTCTGGGGAGCATTCAGGGGAGTAACATTGAGGGCTACTGATGCCTTAGGAGTATCCATGCTTGGTTGAATGTTTATGACAACTGATGAGGGCTATCTGAGAAAGTGGGTTTTTCAGAGAAATGCAGGGCAGCAGGGTAGATTTATAGCAGAATAGAGTACTGCTAGGTACTCTGAGAAGGCTTTTTTACACTGCTTAGCAGACCTCTTTTGATAATTTGGGAGCAAGTACTATGCTATAGTTCACGATTGCGCGAACAGAGAAGGGTTTCCACTAAATTTTTAGCGCGAAATGGCTCTGCTAGTAGATTTTGACCGTTAATTCTTTGAGGGGGAGCTGGATATGCTTGGTTTTGTGGTGAATTCTTAGTCTTCTGCCGTGTTTGGGTATTTTTTACAATTTACTGTGAATAAACCAGTTTGCGAGGAGGTTCACGGGCAAAAACCTGTTTAACCAGTTGCTCGGGACGAAACAACAGTTGGGTGCAAGCTTTGAACTTCTGTGGATGGTCTGGAGTAGGTTGGTAAATGTTCGTCGTAATATGCATGCAGAAAGAGCAAAGGTGCTTTTTATAAAAAGTGATAAAAAACACGAAAAATCGTGAAAATATGGCCTTTTTGGCTTATTGGCGCGCTTTTTGAGTGACGTCAGCATGTGGGTCCGGGTCGGATGACGTCAGCAGGACGTCATCAGGTGACGTGGCGGCCTGAGACCGGTCCACGGGGGCGGTGAGGTGGCGGCCAGGTGGACGAATGGGGGACAGGGTGCGCAGTCGTGGCGCTGACGTAGGTGACAGCGGGGTGGGGACGCGGGAGGACAGGTGTCGTCATATCGGGCCCCCTCCTGCACGACAAGGAATTTTTCAGAGGGGGCTCCGACGGAATTTGGGAGCTACGCGTGTCCCCACGTGACGTCATCGTCTGACAGATATCGGAAGGTATCTGTCAAACATCGGGGGCCTTCCGAAATCCACGAGAACCGTTGGATTTTAAGCGCCGGATCTAACGGTTGTCGGACAGGGAATCTGCACGGCGGATAAAGTCAACATATTTTAACGGTCGGACGTCGGGCCCCTCCGAAATTCCTGTTGGCCGTAGATCTGGCAAGGCCACGATCGGACAGTTATCGGGTCAACAAGCTGCACGGAGGCTAATAGTCAACGGGCGGATTATAATATAATATGTTTGGGCAACTGCGCCCGGCGGGACCCTGCGGTTTATCAAATGTTTTTCAATGGTTTTTCCAATGTTTCCTTTGTAAAAATCAAACAAGCCTGACAACATTAGGAAAGGCGGAAATCAAAGGTTTTTGCGAAATTTTTGGCATAAGGCATACGAGGGTAAAACTTTAGGATAAGCGGGTTTTGATGGATTTATATGAAGAAGGCGCATATTGGCTCCCGACCTTAGGATAAGGCGGGGAAGGTAGGTTTTCATCATATTTTTTGCCTTTTAGTGGTATAAGGGTGCTCAAAAGGGTTTCTCCAAGGGTTTTTAGGCAAAAATTGGAAGTTGACTAGGTAGATAGGCTCAGATGGAGACAGGGGGTTAGACTTTGGTTCTTGACCTTAACCAAACGTTAATTCAATGCCCTGGGAGTGGAAATTATGGCTATAATTCTAAGGAGGGGATATTTATACATTGTTTGGGGTTTATACACCATGGTGTTATAATAATAGGGGAGGTGAAGTATAGGGAGCTAGATAATAGAGTTAGAGGTTAATGAGGGGGGGAAAATGTGTCTGAAGACCAATACTACTAAGTTTTCTTGAAAACAACTTAGTGTAAAGAGTAGATCAAAATGAAAAGAACTTTACACAAGAAATGTGGCTTCTAAAGGCCATAAGAACCCACATAAAGCTTTGAGGATCCCTTATGATCTTTACCTGGTGCATGGGTGTTAGTTATGAGTGGTGCACAGAGGGAGAGAGAGGAGTTAGACATGCTCCACTGTGTTGTTTTGCCTGTACTTGTATAGCCAAGTTGATCTTGGGAGGAACATCATTTCTGCAACCCCATCTACCTGCCCAACTATTTTGCCTAGCATTTTTATTTCTTCTTGGTGGGTGCACTTGGACTTGCAAACCCCTTGAGTGCCTTTTCTTTTCATTGGCTTTTCTGCATTTACTTTCCTATCTAGCACTACCCTTATTTCTCCCAAGGCCCCAGATTAAGCAGTTGGGAACCTCAGTTTCTCTGCCTAACTACTGATCTGCCAAGATTAAACAGTTTGGACAGATTTCTTTCTCTATTCTACAACATAAATTGAAAACATGGCATGACCCAGATTAGACTGTTGGGTCATCCATAAAAATTTAAAATAGGCCAGAAGGCATGTACACACCTTGTCTTCTTTTGCAAATATGGAACCTTTGTAGCAGCAAAGTGGGGCATATTTGGCACTTGAATTTTGCCAATCATGAAATATGAAACCTATTGGTATAGGTAACCAACAGTGGCTCCACATGGGGATGGTTTTTCTCCTTGAAAGACCAAGAACAGCAGGTCAGTATGCCTTGGCCCTTTGACTACTGCTTTTCAAACTTGGGAGTTTGCCATCCTGGATTCCTCAAAAAGCAGACCGAGTTATTGAAAATCCATGATGCAGTTCAGCCCCTTCTTGTATCTGCAGTGCTCCTTGGAATGACCTTATTCACATGT
>APFE030629433.1:0-12644 GCA_000404065.3 Pinus taeda
AAGAAGTTATGGCTTTTTGAAAAATATTTGTTGAAGTCGCCGGCAAAGTGCGCGAATGTGCGGGAATGAAAAAAAACGCCCCCACAAAATGGAGATTTGAACCCAAGAGGGGGGGGGGCTTTGGTTTGCGTGCTTGCCTTGAGAAACCTCTTTTTCCCTACAAAACACAAAACACAAAACCCAACACGGACATGCAACAAAAAACGAACCTTATGGCTCGAAGTTAGCTTTACCCAAAAAACTAAATATTTAAAAAAAAATTAGCTTTAGCCAAAAAACTAAATATTTTTCTCAATGTTTCTGATTTTCCGAGATCACACTAAGGTGCAGGGAAAAGAGCATACGCATGAGAAAAAAAATCCTTCCTTTCTGTTTCTGATTTGCCCAGATCGCACAGAGTCGCAGGGCAAAGAGCATACGCAGAAATGAAAGGTATATATCCGGTTAAAAAAAAACTAAATAAACCGAAACCGAAATAAGCAGAGAGAAAATAACAGTAAACTGCAAATAAAGACTGTATACCTCCAGATCTTAAAAATGACGCAGATAGGGCTACCGGAAACCTTTTCGCGTGAAACGAAAGGGGTTCCTCACTGGGACAGATGCTCCAAACACAACAGAGCAGTCCTCTCGGCCTGAAAGCAGTCAGAAACAGTAGATCTAGGACACGACAGTCGCATGCAGTTCTCCAGCTTTCGTTTGGTCACCAGACGGACGCGGCCTCAATAGCTCCGACATGTAGGAATTTACAGGGTAGTTCCTCGACAGACACAAAGGAAATTGCTCACAAAGATCACAGATCATTACACCAGTATTTTGACGTGGTTAAAACCCTCAGAGAGGGAAACAGTCCACGGCCTGTGCCAACGTGGCTACTACAGGCAATTTATTAAATAAAGAATGAAAATTTACATAAGCTTCTCTCATGCACGGTTAACCTACAAATGACCCTCCATGCGCTTTAAATAGAATTCATGGACCAATCGGGTGTCAAGCCACGGATCAAGTGTCGGTAATACCGAGGCGAGAATGAACCGTCGGATCACTACATATCGTGACCGTCGGATTGTAAGTTACAAAATGTACAACGGTAAAGAAACACACTTTACCTAACGCTAACCTAACTCTATACTAGACCAAGTTGAACTTAACTATTCCTATGTGTCGGAATATCCTAACAGTTCGTAAGGGGGCAGGCTTTCACTCCTACCAAATGACTCATCACCTTTAATCAAAGAAAACCACTCTTTCACTCCTGCCAGAGGACTCATCACCCTTAATCAAGGAAAACCACGCCACCTAGAATAAGTCGTTGGTGGTCCATAAGGGGAGAGGCTTTCACTCCTCCGAATCTTAGATTGTTACCATGTTTAGAAGCAGTTTTAGGGCATACTCTCGTGAAGAAGTTACAAGTATAATAATTATTTGTTTCATGCTAATTTAAGATTAAAACCATTTAAAATTAAAAGAGATTTCTAGATTTTATAATTAATATTTTGTAATTTTTAATTAAATATTTATACTTTTAGAAGTCCATTTTAAATGTAAAATGTAATGTAATGTTTTTTGGATTAATCATATCAATAAGATTTGATAGATGTTTTGAACCAACTAATGTGGTTCATCCTCAGGACAAAGGTGAAAATGAATCAATGCATCAGGGTCCAAAGCTAGCGGTTAGTAAATTAGTTATCAAAATAAGTAAAATAATATTTAGTTAAAAACTAGTGGTTAAGAATTAATTATTAAAATAATATTCAGTGATAAGCTAGCTGTTGTGAATTAGTCTTTATTTATTTTAAATTATATATAATCTATATTAATTACGTTAATTAATAATATTAATGAGCATTAAAAATAAATTAATAATACTACCAAGATTAAAAATTGTATATAAAAAGAATTAGAATATTTATTAGAATAAATTAATTAATTTATTAATATAAATTAAAAAAAATTAATTTATAAGGAGAATTCAAGAGTAAGAAAAATAAGCCACTATTCTTATTAAAATTGAATATAATAATTAATAGAATTATAAAAAGAAAATTATGTAATTTATGAAACAAATTATTAATTTAAAAAAAAAAAAAAGAGAGAAGAAATAGGGGGTGAAATCAAGAAGAGAGGGTTGTAATCCAGCTTTTACTTAATTTCCAACTATCATCCCTGTTGAGATTGATTGCATGCTTCTCAATTTCAATAGTCTCTCTAAGCTTCCTATGGTAGAAGTGATCAACCCTAGAAATGACTCTGGAATCCTCAATGCAGACAGGGTGCTTGGATTTCTCCGCATGTTTAGCTAGAGCTAATGAGAGGGAATGATTGTGCCTAATGTTTGTTGCATGCTCTTAAATTCTCTAGTTAATGGAGCAACCAATTGATTTGTAGACGAATAATTTTACAAATAATGATGAGGTACTTGTTGGGGATGACATTAGATTTTGGAGGAAAATAAAAATTAATTTTTTCTATGAAAATTGAGGTTGCAATAAATAATGAAGTACAAATTATGTCACAATTATGATGGGTGACTCCTCAATTGTAAGCATATATATGCATTATCATTTGATTATGCAAGCCATTTAATTAAATCAATTCGTAAATCGAACTCTTGTAGACAATTATGAAAGTATTGTTTTCCCTTAGGGTTTGAGGACTTACAATAAATTTGCAAGGAAAAAAATAGATCAATTGCATCATATCCTAGATAGATTATGATAAATTGTGAGGTGGCATGGGGTGGGAGTGCGAGGGGTGGAGTGCTCTCTCATAATTGATAATCTCTTCCCCAATTTTCCATGCTTTCAAACTGGAGTTATAAGTGGTGTATCAACGGAATGGAGAAGTGAATGGAGTTAAGGATCCAAGTAAGTGTACATCTTCTTTTACCCTTTCTTGTGTCGAGATATGTTAAGTCTAGGAAGATGGGATGATGGATTGAATGCGGCTTATGGAGAAATGAAGGGGATTAAGGATCCCACGAGTAAGCATATATCCTCAGCTACCCTTGCTTGTGCAGAGATATGTTAATTCTAGGAACATGGGACGACGACTTGAATGTGGTTTTATTTTTCCACTTTCTTAGGTTGTACTCATAATTTACTAGGTATTTATTGGACAAGGGGTAGTGTTTTAGCAATTATCCCTCTTTTTGAGGTGGATGCACTAGGTCATTCTTCTCCTACGAATCCCTAGAATTTGTGTGGAGCGTTGTTGGAGGAAATTTTTATCATGTAGACCCAGGGTTCGGCCACTGGTTGCCAACAAAAGATTTCATTGTAGTCTAGTGCAACACCAACATTTCCATTCCTCCGTGAGGGAAGAAAGCCTTACCTGAGACATGTCGAGACTTTTTAAATGTTAGAGGGGAATTTAGATAGTGTTAGGATTCAGATTATTGGATACATTATTCATCAATTGTTTAAGTTCACAGGAAGCCCAAATAACCTCGCACACCATATACAAATAGATAATAGACTAATTATTCAAGCATTACAATTTTTTTAAAAAGGAATACGTAACATGATAGCATTCAGACATGGAACATAAAAATATAGCCCCTCAACACTCATTATTTTATATCAAGAATCAAGCCATTATAATACAAATCTGCAAAACTACGCAAGATCTACTCAAATTTTTTTCAAAATGAAACAAAACAAGTCTGGATTACATTCACAATACAAGCAAAACGACTCAAATCTCATTTCGACAACATGTTGGCATAAATATCCTTCTCTCATCAGTTCAATCCATGTGGATTTTATATATTTTCTCCACTATTTTAATCCCACTCACTTGATTTTTTTCAACCTGATCCCTTTGAAAAAATCCAAGTGTTTTAGCTCACTTATGTTTTGATTCCTTCAAAACTAACACCTAGATATTTTTTCCACAACTTCAGAAAATCCCGGGATAACCACTTTCTTTTTATGCTTACTGCTTTCTCTCTTGTGCTCCCATTTTTTGACTTGTTTTTCCATCTATTTTCCTTGCTTTTGCTTGTCATCTCTGTGACTCTTTTCTAGCCAAAAAATTATCAAAATTGTCCAAAAATGAAGGACCCAACAAGCCCCAACATAGTCTATTAACTCGCCCTCGAATCAATCCTTTATCTACACACTTGGATCTTCCTACGGTTGCGCAATTGCGGTTTATTCTTTTTCTCCATGTTCTATTGCTTCACCTTCAAACAAAGGACCCAACTCAGGAACCTTCTGCAAAGATTAAGCTTTAAAGTTGTTATAGTCCTCGAAAGAAATTTTTCAAGTAGTAAGACAGATAGCTGTTTGATCAACAAACTTGCTTGTATCTTTTGCAACAGGTTTTTCAGGACGACTCGTTGCAAGCAGAGATTGCCATTGAGAGTTAATAACATGGCTGAGTTTACAAAGATGCATAAATTGGGCTTTAGTTTTTGGTTAGATATTTTGCAGTAAAATTTTAGCCTTATGTGAGTCCTCCTCTAGGCCATGAATATGTTTATCAATGTCTTCAACCTTACCAAATAGGATTTTTTGTTGTGTGAGATCTACAGTTGAAAGGGCATGTTCCATGAGCTGTTTACTTTTTTCCCTCAACTGACTCATAGGTTGATTGTGTTTGGCAACTAAACCTTGCCAATCCTATAGTTGCTAAAATATCTCCTGGGAATCCCTTTTAAGTTGTTGCATGGTATTGCAAAGAGTGGATACCTATTCAATCTCTTGATTGATCTATTGTTGAAATAGTTTCGTAGGATTAGAGAAAAAATTGCATAAATCAAGAATAGTACTACACAAATATATGTTTGTGACAACTAGCTTTGTGCAGGCAGTTTTAAAGAACTCAAGGCATTAAGCAACCTCACACAAAGAGAAATCCTCTGGAGCATTATGAATAAAATATGTGACAATCGACCACATCTTCTGGACCTTGGAATTGATTTCCTCAACATGTGTTTTTAGTTTCTCCTTCTCTAGAAGAAACTGAGCACTCTGCCACAACAATAAGAAGCTCTTGTTTCTAGAATTCATGTGCAACAACAAGATCATTTTATTTAGAGTCGACAATGACTAAGCGATCCTATAACTGTAGGGATGAAGTCTTGATCATCTGAAGGAGTTGTTGTGATGACCATAGTTGAAGATTTGAAGGAGATATGTTATCTATAAGAGGCATCCGTGCTTGGAGAGGCTAGCCACTTACGATGGATTTCTCTAAATGTCCCTATGAGAACCCCTATGCCAAAACTTATCTCAAATTTGTGCGAGCACTTGTGACGAAAGCAAAGGAATAATGTCGAGAGACTATGCAATTGAATGTAGAGCCTGTATACAATACTTTGGGTCATGACTGAGTGTAGAGAATTTCTCTATAGATATAACCATGCTTGGGGCCGATTCTGGTATAAACGGAGGCTGCACAAGCAACATAGTAGTTGTCTTTGTACTCAGCTCAAGTTCAGTTATATACTTGGGCTTTGAATCTATCTCCATAGTAACAATATTTTTTATGGTACCTCTTGGAGGTTTAGAATTCTTAGAAGGATGGTTTGAGATGGTTGCAAATGGTGTGGTGGTATGGGGAGATGATTCAAGACTATAAGTCAGAGAATGACCATATGGGGAGGGAATATGTTCTTTAATAATTTTGGTGGGTTCAATAGGATGTTAAGGTTCATCTTCCATGAGATCAACAATGGGTGAATAACTAACAACATGATTAGAGGATGTAGAAGCAACTTTTATCGAGATGGCTTGAACCAGCGTGAAGGCATCAAAAGTAGTAACAAGCTCTATATCTGCAATTTCAGGAGTGGTAAATGACACAAGGTTCATAGACACAAATAGAAGTGCTAAAGGATTGAACTTCTTACTGACATATGGGACAGTGTCAGGGATGGAAGAAGTTGCAATAGGTGGATTCAACAACAATTACACAATAGATATAGTGGTGTGGGTAGAGGACATACATGCTTGGAGCTGGTTCATTAAGGGTTGAAAATCAAATGTAGAAGTGGTAGAGTGATTTTTGGAGGATGATGGAGCATCAGAGGTTGGTTAACGAGATTGCAGCGTGTCAAGATAATAGATTATTCCATCCTCTTTCTGCATGTAATGGATTCCCAACCAAGTTAAAACTTCGTGGTGAAATGATTCCTCTGACATATAGTAGGGAAAAGCCTTCATCTTGAATGTATATTTATTCAACCTTTGGAAAAATGAGGGTGTTGTTGTGGTTGATACCAAAGCACATCTAATATGCATATTTTTTTAAAATAGATCAGGGCACCCTGATGATGAGTTGAGCAGCATCAAGCATTTTGGTGTACCATTTCTCAAATTCTTTTTCATTAAAGGCCTTGATAGCAACATCAGCTTGAGTCCACCATGGAACACATGTGAGAGCTAGGGATTCACCATTTGGTACTTCAGGTAGGGCTCGACCCTTTTGGGTGCACTATTTCATCATTGTGATAAAATCTACCAAATAACCATAGATGAAATATGTGTCTCTCTTGTACACATCCTCACAAGCCTCAAAACATTCATTCAAGAGGAAGTTACACCAATTTAGTGGCTCACCTTGCACACATAATTCGATGATAGAGATTGTAACCAGTGTACATTCCCCTTTTATATGATTACGCGCAAATTTACTGATGATAATATAACATGCAAATTTAATCTATTCATTACTGATCATATCTATAATAGCTTCGTGACCCTTTTACAGAGTTCCATATTTCTCATATAAATTATCTTCACCCTTCTTCTTGTCCTGTTTTGAGGTGCCTTGAAATGTAGTTGAGACATATTGACCATGCATTGATAATCTGGTGACCTTCTTATTGTCGTCCACATGGATAGGACACTCCTTATTGAGCCATAATTAGCCATTATGTATCCCGCTGATAAGGAATTGTGTACATCTCATAGCTTCACATGTTGTATCAAATATGGGAAAATACCACAATTTCATAAGGGTAAAATGTTGCAAGGGATGGATCTCATGTTTGATCCTTGGACTAGCTTTGTTAGATGGAGATGCAATGGAATACATGTAAAATTTTGGACTAAAAGTTGGAAACAATGCTGGTTCAGACAAATCATTGTCGACCAGATTAACCTTCTCATACTTTCCCAAAATTTCCTCTATAGGCTCAATATGATCATTGGAGAAATCAAAAGGAATAATTAGTTTATCAAAGTGGTCCATAGTGGATGATCAACAACTATAACTAACTGAATAGGGGGATGGAAACAAACATGACAAGGGGAACTAGACACGGAAGCTAGGGAGAAAAATTCCAAAGGATATACAAACAAAAATGAGCAACAAGGCTTTGATGCGTGACACTTATAGAAAAAACAACAATATAATGTTGAATGACTCGACTATTGATGATTAAATACGACAAATTAACAAAATAGGACACAATTCAAATATTAATGAAAACCAGGACACAAATCCCCATGACATGATGCAAATGACCCAAAAAGGAAATGCCATGATGACAATTTTAATGAAAATTACTTTAATGATTTAAAGTGGAAATCAAACAAAAAAATGATTGTTATAGGGGAAATGACTCAATGATTGAAAATACTCACATTAAATGGATGAATAAATGACAGAATGACAACTTACACCTCCCTAACCACAATGGGTTGTTGTGGCTCGCAACTAAGAAATAAGACAAATGATTAATGCAACTAGATCGACCTACGCAATTGAATCCATCCTAAACCTAACTGATGCTCCCTTACAAGGAGCGAAAAAACAAAGTGATTTTAGTGACCATAGTAGGGCTTCAAGCAAGCTTCATTCACCCAACTAGGAAAAATAATTCCATCAAGTTGTGCAAGCTTAACAACTCCATACTTTCTATTTTTGTAACAAATAAAGGACCCAACCAGTGCATTTACAACTTTCCACAATGTTTAAGGTACTTAATGTAATATAACAACACTTTGTATCCCAATGAAAAAGACTTCCTTTTAATATGTCGATCATGCCAATATTTTTCCCTTTCCTTATTAACAATTTGATGGAAATTTGCAAGAAAACGATGCTCGTCCAATTCTCACAGCTCCTGTAAACATTCTGAAATAGATCCATCATCAAACATTTTGATGACTTGTGCAATGAATAAATTTGGGACAATAAATTCAGCAAATACATTACTTCTTTGTTGTATAGAAGTTGAAAGGGAGTATATTTGTGAAGGAGTTTGATATAAGGGCGATAAGCCCATAGTGTAGCAAGAACCCTTTCATCCCAGTCATCCTTATTAGTGGAGCATACTTTAGCGAGTTCATTCTATAAAATCTTGTTAAAGGCTTCAACAATCCCATTTTTCTGTGGATGATATGGGTTACTCTTGTGATGTTGTATCATGAAATCCCATAATAATGTAGCAATAGTTTATTTAATAAAGTGCGACCCTTGATCACTTGTGAGGCTTATTCGACAACCAAATCTTGTAATAATATTCTCAAATATGAATCTAGTGGCAATACTAGTAGTACAATCCTTCACAACATTTTCCTCAACCCAATTCGTCAAGTAATTAGTTGCAGTGATAATGTAGGGAGTGTGTGAGTGTCGCACAGGAGGATTCGTTGGCCCAAAAAAATCAATAACCCATTCCTCAAAGGCTTTAACAACTCTAACTAGATGTAGTGGAATTTTATCCTGATGGGAAGGTCCCCCAACCCATTGACATACATCACAATTCCTAACATATTCCTTGCCATCTTTGAAAAGAGTCAGCCACCATAGTCTAACTTGCAACACTTTCCTTGTAGTTGCTTTCCCTCCAATATGACATCCTACAACACCACAATGACATTCCCATAAAACAACATATCTCTCATGGTCGTGAATACATTTGCGCAGGATATGCTCAAGTCCCATCTTTTATGATTAACCTACAATAATTGATAATCTGCAGCACGCACCACCAAATACTTATTTTCTATAGTCATCTGGGCACTTACCTATTGCTAAAAAGAGGGCAATGTCTTAAAGATAATTTGGTAAAACTTCAATCCTAAATAAATCAACATAAGGCAATCAAACATCAAGTGACCTTCTCACTTCTATAGATTCCAAGTGAGAAAGGTGATCTGGTCCCACATTAGCACGACTTGGCTTGACACCAACTTCAAATGAAAACTCTTGGAACAAAAGAAACCGTCTACAAATTCTTCGTTCAAAAACAAGTTTGTTAACAAGATACTTCAATGTGGAGTGATTAGTAAAGGACTTAAAAGGACCTCCAATTAGATAATGCTTGAAATTTTGAAGTGAATATGCCACGGTGAGAGCCTCCTTCTCAGTTGTTGTATAATTTCATTCAGCATTAGAGATTTTTCTTCAAGAAAAATAAATAGGATGATCAAAATTACCTTCCCTAGGTTGTGCCAAAATAGCACCCAAAGCAATACCAAATGCGTTTATGTGCATGTGAAACTCTTTGTTCCAATATAGATAAACTAATATTGGAGCACTTGCAAGATTTTCTTTCAAATTATTGAAAGCAACATCACATTTTTCATTCCATACAAAAAGCTTAGCATTCTTCGACAATTTCTCCAATGGCACATTGATTAAAACACAATTGCAGATAAATCCTTTGTAATACCACATATGCTCTAATGTAGACCGTAGTTTTTTAACACTTGTGGGTGGTGGCATATTAGGATCAACGTGACTTTAGTAGGGTCTATGCACACACCATATTTGTAAACAATATGGTCCATCAGAGTACCAAAAAGCACAACAAAAATACATTTCTTTAGATTCAATGAAATCTACAACTGCCTACATCGATCAAACATAACCCACAACAAACTAGAGTGCTTCTTCAAGAGGCTATATAATATCCAATCATCCATGTAGACCTCAAGAAACTTATGAATATATTCTCTGTAAGCAACAATAATAACCCTAGAGAAGACAACTGGAGCATTCTTAAGATAGAATGGGATGACATGATAAGCATATGAACCCCATTCAATGGTGAAAGTGGTTTTCTTTTCATCCTCCTCAATAATACAAACTTGATGATATCCAAAAATCCAATTGCAAAAGAGCAGGCTTCCTAACCAACAATGTTATCCAATACTTCATCGTTGAAAGGAGTAGGAAACATATCATGGACACACACATTGTTAAGACTTCGGTAGTCTAAATAGACTCTATGTCATTTGAAACTTTATTTTCTTGGATGACAATAGGATTGATCCACTCAACTTCATCAACTAAGAATATGAGACCTGCAACCAACATATTACCTATCTCTTTCTTGACCTTTTCTTTGACTCGTAGATTCAAATGTAGGGTCTATGTTTGACTGGCATCATGTCAGGTTTCAAAAAAAAATTCAGCTCTCCCAAATCCCCCTTTTATCCCTTTGAGTTCTGAAACTAATGCAGGAAAGAGATATTCATATTCCTTCAACAAATAGACAATTTCCTTTGTAGTTTTCTCATCCCAAGTCACCAATATAAGCTAACTTGGGATTTTCTTGAGTTCCAATATTGTGCTTCCACAACTTTAAGGGTTTCAGATGCAAAGCATCCTTAGTAGGACCATATTTAATACTTCTTTCACCTTCATATTATTTGAATGTTAAATGATTTAAATCCTCCAAACTATCTTCTTCAGTTTCCTTATTAAATTTGCTATAAGCGGCAACTTCATGGAATCTAGATTCATATAGATGTCCACAATCTTCATAGCTGCTAAATTTAGCAACATGTTTTTAGTGGGAATTAGCACTCTCTTAATTGCTTTTGAGGCTTCAACTATCTTCACATCCTCATTTGAGAAGGAGAAATCACTACAAAATTGAGCTAGCAACGCCTCCCAATTAGTTGTCTACCTTTTCATCTCTTCTTTTAAATACCGAGCTTGCAGAAATGTCCCCAATGTATGAATGAATTGATGCACCCACAATTCAATAGGAAGTCCAAGTTTTGTTCAAACTGCATTGAAAGTCTTAACATGCTTCTAAGTCCAGTATAAACCTCATATATATGAATAAAATTTGAATTATTCTCAAGAACAAAACCGACACAACACAGTAGACTTAGTTGAGTCCTAATTTTGAAACTGATTACGATGAGCTCCCCACCATCTCGTAGGGGTTTCTTGCAGAGAAATTTCCATCAAAGGAATACTTTGCATTTCTTCAATATTTGAATCAAATTCTTTAATAAAATTGATGACGTATCCAATACCGTTAAAAATAGGGTAATGCCTTACCTCTATACCAATCTAATAGGCACATTGAATAGTTGCATAGCATCTAGAGTCCATTTTATGATCCCCTTATTTCCAATTATCCAACACAACATCTGAACCAATTTATGTATGTTGAAAAATCCTTAAGCTAAGAGAACCATACACTATAGGATTTATATATTCTTCTCTCTTTCATGCAGTAAGATGATATAACTGATCCAAGATGTTGGGCTCTTTTACATCATCAATGAGCTCTGCAAACCTTGGATCTTATTAAGGATCCAATGGTTGTATGATTATGACTCCATCTACTTCGAAGGTCATGGTCTCTTGCTTAAGATCGATAACAACATAGTTTTCAAATGCCTAGCCTATTCCCAATAAAGCTAGATAAGGATATGTATCACCCATAATATCAATGACTTCGAAGTCTGCATATGTCTTCACTCCAATAATATCAACTTCAACATATTCTAAATGACCAATGGGAATAATGCAGTATTGATTAGCCATATGTAGTTAAATAGGAAAAAAACACCAACTTGGGTTTTCCCAACACCTTCCAAGTTTTCCTTGGTAAGATATTTACATCTGATCCTAAGTCCAACATAGTATCTTTAATCTGGTACCTAATAATTTGGGTATTAATGTGAAACTCACTTCATGTTCTTATTTTTCCGTGGTGAACATGTCTACAATGATGTTCACACAAGTTAGCATAGATAGGACTTTATGGAAATTATTCATCTTTAACAACACTTTTAAGTTTTTTGTGCAGCTAGCTAGATAATTGCTCATCACTCATAATATGTAGAAACAACTTAAGCCACTCCATGACACGCTGATATGTCTCTTGTGAAGATCGAGGACTCTTCGATTGTCTCTATTCTTGCTTTTCTACTCATGGGTCGTAAGAAGAAACCAATTGCTTAAATATTTGCACAACATCTTTGTAATACTCTTTTTTCTAAGTGGGGTCATAAGACTTCATTGGAGATATAGACCTTATTACAACATGTTTCTTCAGTACCTATTTGTCCACTCCAGTACACTTGCCTCATCTAGTCATAATATTAATGTTTGGCTGAGGGACTGGTTCAAGTTCTCTAGGTTCTACATTGGTTAAATTAGTGACCCTTTTCCTGTTGTGTTCCTCCTAGCGAGCAATAAACTCAGGACAACCTTTAGTAGCATGAGTGTTTACCCGATGGTGGGAACACCTGATCCTCCTTGGAAATGGACAATCACAAGCAACATGGCCCCCTTGATTAAAGTTGTAGAATCAAATCAAACCTATTCCTCCACATCTCCCCCCTCTTAAACCACCTCCTCCTCATACTCGAGGAGCTTCATTAATCCAAAATGTAGTCTGACCAAGGCGATTAGCCAAAAAATTCAAAGCTCTG
>APFE030629442.1:1171-50994 GCA_000404065.3 Pinus taeda
AGCCGACCTAACAATAATAATATAAATCCACAAAAATAACAATAGAGGGATTCTATGGGGCACAGTAATAAAAATATGGGGATAGTAGGGGCACAACAATATTAATAAGGGGTACAACTACAATAGTAATGGGGTAATCACTAGTATTGTAGGGACCCAACACTGCAACTCTAGAAGAAATGGTGTGAAATATAGTAAGTGTGGAAGCTAATCTACTCATCAAGAAATCTAAAACAAAACCTGAGAAACCTGAGAAGAAAGTTACCTTTAAAGAAGATTCCTCTTCATATTCTGATATAAAACTTGACATTATGATCAAAACTATGGAAAGAATGATGGATAGAATGTCTATAGTAGATCAATAAGTGAAGCCTTCAATAAGGAATCCAAATTATTGAGGCACCAGCAACAACTGTTTAGAAATAAGCAGAAAGAGTAGAGAAATCAGGATCCCCAAGGACAAATTGTAGAATTTCCCACTGTAGATCAACGAATTATGCAATATAGTAAAGCAAAATACTAGATATACTTCTACAACAAACTTGTGGAAGCTTAATTGATTTTGAGCAAGATCAAATAGAACACATATAACAAAGAATGAGAAATCAATCACACATGAACACAGAAGAATACTCTGGGGAAAGCCTCAGCTAAAACCCCGATCTATGTAATATCATACAAGTGGAAAAATGTTCAAATTACACAAAGCATTAGCTTACAAGCTATCTTGCTCTCATTACAATCCAACTATTGCTCATAGATAGTCAAAGGCTTCTCACAAACCTTCTCCTCTGCCCTCCAAGCCTCCTATTTCCTTGCACAGTTTCTTCTTGGACCCAATGTTGCCACCTGTGTGAATTCACCTCTCACACTGCTCACTAAACTCAGAAGTAACTGCGTAATCCTGAAGGAGATAATTCCTTCTGCATGGATGAGTTTCCTTTATAGGAAAAATCCTCCAACTGATAGTACAATGTCCCTATCTTTAATCTCAATTGGGTCTTTCTCTGCACTGACATGCATGAGTTATTTATGAGAGAATATTCAGTTATCTGGAGAACACTAGTTGCATGCATGAATGCATTAACTGACTGAACTCAGTTAACTGAGCTAACTAATTACAACTCAAATACAACTCATCCTTATCTCCTTAATTAAGGGATAACTTCCTCAATCAAAGGGATAACTATTGCATGTCTTTACAATGACTTCATGTTTGATTTTCTACAATTAATTGACTCAAGATGAATTAATTAATTATTTTACAAACAGCTGCTAAGATCAAATTTGAACTTTACTTCTGAATTTTAGTTCGAGGACTAACTAAAATTGGAATCTATCTCGAAATACTATTTATAACAATGTTATTTTTAACATTTCCATTTTTTCATTCCTTGTTGCTATATCCAACATTGATACCTGAAATGTTATTTATAAAAATGCTATTTATAGCATTTCTTATTGCCATTTTCAACACTCCCTCTCAACAAGAAAGGAATTCAACTCGAAGCCGATCCTGAACCTTTGGAATGTTCTGCATGCAACACTTCTCCCAAGTGTTGTTGCTCTAGCAATTCTAGAAACAAAAAATATCCATCCTAAATCAGAATGATGCCTCTGTCATCAAAGTCTCTCACTGCTATTTCCTCTGTCGATTGAAAAATCTGTACCTCTGTGCTCTTCAGTATCTGACTGCTCTAGCCTCTGTCACTTTGATCTCTAATTGCATCAATCCACTGAATCCTGCTACTGTATCTGTGATGCTGCTAGTCCTATCTCTCAGCACTGCATCTGCACTGCACCTCCTCTCATCATGTTGCATCGTGCTACCCACTGCTGCACTGCAACTCAGTTACTAAGAAGTAAGTAACTGATCTGCCAATTGACCTCTCTATTGGGCTAGAAACATACTTTGATGTTGAAGCTCCCTCTGCTGCTCCATCTGCATTTGTCTCTACCCACTCATCTAGTCTTGCTACTACTCATCGGGGCTCCCATAGCAAGGTCTAATCAAAGAGGTTGGGTACCTCAATGATCCTGCCCCTATTCCAGCCTTCTTGGGACTATCACTCTGCATCACCCCACCTCCGACCTGGAGGTATGGATGCATATGATCACTCTACACTTGGCTCGAAATTCCACTCGATCTCCTCTCAACTTCTCCAATTGTGGCTGCTCCACAACCTCTTGAAGCTGCTTCATCGATTGTGGCTCCTCTGCAATTGTCTGAGACTTCTTCTGGCGCTGCATGTTGAGAGGTAATGTACTCTCCCTCTCAACCACCAAGTCTCCATCAATTGCCTTTCTCCTCAAGGCTTTTCATGCATCTTGAACCTCAAGAGCATACAGGTTCTTGACTCGTGAACCGATCTTCTTCACCTGTCTCGTGGTGACGTGTCTAAGGAAAACCTTTCCCTTACTAAATACTACATCATAGCCTTTGTCTTCCAGCATTGCGATCGATACCAAGTTTTTCCTTAGTCCTGGCACATACTTCACATATGTCAAGGTAATGCGAGCTCCATGCTCCCTCTAAAAAACAATTGTGCCTACTCCTGAGACACTATACTTTTCATCATTACCTATCGCTACGAGTATCTGGAGATCTTTCTCCTCCAAGGTACTGAACAAACTCTTATCTTCGGTCATGTGGAATGAAGCTCCACTGTCAAGAAACCAACCACATCCCACCATGGATAAAACCATGCATTCGAAGAGGGTGAAATCCAACTCGAACTATGAGGCCAATGCCTCACCTTCAGATCCTTCCTTGGGTCCCATCTTGGATTTCTTTAGTGGACAATTTGTTACAAAATGCCCCACCTCACGACAATGAAAGCATCACACTTTCAATTTGTCAAACTTCTTCCCACCATGGGAAAAACTTGATTTTGGATGAGAAAACTTCTCCTTCCCTTTCTTTGCCTTACTCGCTAAGGCGTAATTTTCTTCATCCTCCTTGGTTGAAGAACCATCTATGGTGCTTCTTCTTATCTCCTCCTGCATCAGATCCAACCAAAGTCGTTCCCAATCTGGTAGTTTTTCTCTTCCATTAACTGAGTCTTGGTAGCTATGCCAACTCTTAGGAAGACCAAGGAGAGCAAGACTCACCATGTCATCACTGGTTGTCATGATCCCTACACTTCCAAGCTCAACCCTGCAGGTGGTGAGCTTGTTTAGATATGTAGAGGTTGTGTCGCCCTTTTCACACTTGATTTTCCGAAGCTTGTCTTTCAGCACCAGCTTCCTATGATCATTGTTGTTCTGATATAGATCTTTCAATGTTTTCCACATCGAAAACGGTGTCTCCTTCCCATGGAGGCTCGAGACAGTGTGGTCTTGAACTCCCTCCAAGAGGATTCTCCTCGCTCTAGCCACACATTTCTTCCATTCCGCCAATTCTGTAGCATTAGCTTATGTCGGCTTGGGGGCTTCTTGATCAATGAAGTCCTTTAGACCATTGTCCTCTAATACTTCTTCCATGCGATCCTTCCAGGCTCTATAATTTGAGCTGCCATCAAGGGCATACTTGAGTCTTAAACCATTGAACGCCATTGGTGAAATTTGAGATGTGATAAGAATTCAAATTCTATAATCAAGAACTTGAAACTTCGAACTTCTCCCTTCTTTGAATACCGTTCTTCGCTTTGATCACCTTTTCTCTGATACCATGTAGAATTTCCCACTATAGATCAATGGATTATGCAATATACTAAAGCAAAATACCATATCTACTTCTACAACAAACTTGCGGAAGCTTAATTGATTTTGAGCAAGATCAAATATAACACATATAACAAAGAATGAGAAATCAATCACACATGAACACAAAAGAATACTCTTGGGAAAGCCTCAGTTAAAATCCTTGATCTCTGTATTACCATACAAGTGGAAAAATGTTCAGATTACACAAAGCATTAGCTCACAAGCTATCCTGCTCTCAGTACAATCCAACTGTTGCTCATAGACAGTCAAGGGCTTCTCAAAAACCTTCACCTCTACCCTTCGAACCTCCTATTTTCTTGCGCAGTTTCTCCTGGGGTTCAATGCTGCCACCTATGTGAATTCACCTCTCGCACTACTCACTAAACTCAGAAGTAACTGCGCAATCCTGAAGGAGATAATTCCTTCTGCATGGATGAGTTTCCTTAATAGGAAAATTCCTCCAACCGATAGTACAATGTCCCTATCTTTAATCTCAACTGGGTCTTTCTCCGAACTGACATGCATGAGTTATTTATGAGAAATATTCAGTTATCTAGAGAACACTAGTTGCATGCATGCATGCATTAACTAACTAAACTCACAATTAGTTCCTTCAACTGTTTGGAACTAATTTAACTGGACTTAACTCAGTTAACTAAGCTAACTAATTACAACTCAAATACAACTCATCCTTATCTCCTTAATTAAGGGATAACTTTCTCAATTAAAGGGATAATTGTTGCATGTCTTCACAAAGACTTCATGTTTGATTTTCTAGAACTAATTAACTCAAGAAGAATTAATTAATTATTTTACAAACAGTTGCTAAGATCACATTCAAATTTTACTTCTCAATTTTAGTTTAGGGACAAGATAAAATTGGAATCTATCCTGAAATACTATTTATAGCAATGCTATTTTTAGCATTTCCATTTTTTCATTCCTTGTTGCTATGTCCAACAGTGGTACCTGAAATTCTATTTATAGAATTTCTATTTTTAGCATTTCTTGTTGCCATTTTCAACACAAATTAGAGCTCCATTTTAGCAAAATTACACTAAAGGGCAGGAAGAAGATGAAGAATAAATTGTTGAAGCAAATCATTTCTTTGAGGAAGATGAACTACATACTTTTCTGATTAAGGAAGATCAGTTTTCTCAGGAGTCTTTTATACGAAGCAATCAACAGCTTGTATTTGCAAATCATGATTTATGGGCAGTGAAAACTGAAGAATATCAAAGAGGATATCAAAATGCTCTTAGCCATTTTCAGAAATAGTACAATTTAAGAAGCATAAATGTACCTATCACATTGAATCTGAAAAGGTAGAATGCACAGAAAGATGCACAAGACAAAGAAACAGCCCCTGCAGGTCAAAATAAAGAGAAGGAGATTGTCATATTAAGTCGGGATAAAAAAAATGAAGCTTCTACCAAAAATTTGAGGAAGGATAAGGAGGTTCAAAGAAAAATTCATAAGGAGTCTCAAGCTAAAGGGAAGATTGAAAAGAAGTACATCACTACAAAAGAGGTAGACAAGCAATCCAATCTATTTAGTTTAGAGAATGAAATTTCTAAATTGAATGTTTCAATTCCTCTAACTAAAATAGTAAAGAATGATAAGTACAAGTCTTAGATTGCTAAAATGTTGAAGGTAGACCAGATGTCATATACAGTTAATGTTGTCGATGATGAGCCTGCAATTTTGTTTGGTCCAACTCTAGAGGGAATCCTTGAAGATAGTGAAGTTCCACCTTTCTATCTTAGTCTAAAATTTCATGATTTTATCCTCCATAATGCCATGCTAGATTTCGGTGCCTTGCATAACCTTATGCCAAAAGTTATCATGGTCAAACTAGGATTAAGTATCACCTGGCCTTATCATGACATGTATTCATTTGATTCGGGAAGAGTGAAATGCCTTGGTCTTATCAAAGACTTAGTAGTGTCCCTAGACCAAATTCTGACCAAGAAATTGTTGATGGACATAGTGGTCGCTAATATTCCTCCATGTTTTGGCATGTTTCTCTCATGGTCTTGGGGACAAAAGTTGAAAGGAACCTTGTAACTTGATTTTTCATATGCTACTATACCGGTGTTTGGGCAGCTTAGAAAACTATACCGAGATAAAAAGGTGAAATTCATGATTAGTAGCAAAGAAAAACCAAATAATCACCCTATCCACGCTATACATACAGACCTAGAGTCTTTCATTTTGTATAGTGATATGAATCTAGTAGATGATGATAATCAACTTGTAGAAATTTTAGAAGTTTCGGATGTTATAAGTAGTGCACATGAATTTGATTTCTAAAGAAAAGGAAAAGAATGTAGAGTGTTTGCAGCCAAAAAATTCACTTGAAAAGATTGTTGAGTCAGTGTAGAAAACAAAGATTATTGAGACAATGAGTCATCCTCCAAAAAATCAAAGAGTTCAACCTTCCGAAGTTCTATTTCTGGATGAAGAAGATGGTCTTTGGACCATGGAGTTTGGTGGGAGTTTGATGGTGCATTAGGGAAAGAAGGAGTTGGGATTGGCATGTGGATTCATGGGCCATTGCATCATTGATGTAAAATTCTATTGCATGTGTTGGCTCACTAAGATGTCTTTTTACAAGAAATCTTAATCCCTACATTAGTTGTCAATCTGAGGTAAGTCTTTCTATTTCAAGAGTGCCAACACAGTATGTGCAATGAAGCTAGAGGTTATCTAATGATGAATCGTTGCAATCACTAAAGGCTAATTCTTCAATTCAATTCACACAATTCTGGAAAGAACTATCTATGAAAGAAATTCTCACAACACACCATGTAATTCTATGCAACTTGTTCCAAACCTAGTTGAAATTGAATGAAAATAAGAATTACACTTAGAATAATTCAAATAAGCTTGAGACTAATCGCACTTAACCAAGTAAAGAAACTATGACTATCAAATAACATTATGAATCTATAACAGCCCAAATCAATCTACATTACTCAATTGAATAGCAATAGTAATTGAACAACAATCAACAATCGGTAATTGAACAACAATCAAGAAGTGAACAACAACAACGATAAAGGATTCCTAAATGATAAACATTCTATGTTGCAAACTGTAGAAGTTAATCAGCCTTGTCTTTCAAGATCTATGATAATATCTATTCAAATGAACAACAATTAAACATCCATTCACTCATTCCAATCAAAGCGCTACTTAAGTATATCTCACAACTTCAATATGAATCGAATTGAACATCAGTATAAATCGATATCACAAATCTTCATGATAAATGAAATAAATGAACATTAAATCAATTGCAAAGACTGAATATAAAACTATAACACAAAGGAGCAATGGAACTTCTTGTGACTGGGACCAGAGTCACCAGAAGCCTTTGCTTAATAAAAACTCAGAATACAGAGATGTATCAAACGCAACCTTCTTTCATTAACTTCAAGTAAGAGCTGACAAAGTCACTGAATTAACAATGTTTATGCTTCAAAAAAGAATAATTACAAATTAAAAGTCTGAACTTGTATCTAGTTGCCTTTCAGCCCTATATATAACATAAAAGAGAAACTTGGATAAAAGCGAATCCTCAGGATCAAGGGATCTAGAGGATTTCGCAATATAAAATATGATCATATGATAAAACATGAGTGTTCGCACTGATCTTCCGCTTCCTTATCTACACCAGATGCCTTGGCTTTCCATTTTATGGCCTCGTGATGTTATGCCAAATGAACATCTTTTTCCCAATCACATCTTTGCATACAAAGATAACAAAGAATCAGTTTTTTGTACTAAATTCGCCTATTCTGTCACCAAATGGTTTCTTCCAACTTTAGCTGATATTTTCCTCATTTTAATCTATAAATGGAGATAATATTATAAGGATGAATGATAAATGAAGCATTTGATGAAGAGAAATCATACCTTTTTGCTATCCCAACATACTCCCCAACTTACCTTGTTGCACGCCCTTGCGCAAGCGTATAGTTCAGATGCAACTGAGTGAGGGAATAAGCAGGATATACTTCCTCCCTGTAATTCCTAAAACCATTATTTTGCTTAAGGACAACAAAAGCATGGGTTACCTCATGATCTTTTAAGTTATAATCACTACAGTATTGATTAGGAGGGTACCATATGATCGGGGTTCTGTAGTGGCATCCTATCCAATCTGACGTCATTGTTAAAATCATATTTCTATATTTATAAAAATGGGAAGAGGTAGCTTGGAAGTTACAGTATCCGAACGGTTATTGGCCCATCATAGTGTTACTGGAAACTTCCCATCTTTACCTTGGTGCAGTCAAGGCTTCTTCTTTAATGTCCTGGAAGTATTCCTTTCCGGCCTGAACGATATTAGTATGGATTGGCCCCAATTTTCCTATGACACTGCATTTTTTCAAAAATTGCTTATGCCAGCTAGATAGGAGTAATGGTTGCGTAGGCTCTCCTCTGACCCATAGGTCAATTCCATATTCACGCCTTTTGAATGTGTTGTAAGCCTTGGCCCATTTCAGTTGATTAGCAGCAAATGAGAGGAATGCCTAAAATTGCATGTCTCCTATAAAAGGGGTAGGGTGGTTGTCCCTGTCATCCTCTAAAACAAAATTATGCATATAGAGCTCGCAAAGGAGGTGCCAAACCTTCTCATCGTGTTCTATGAAACATTTAATAAAATCAGGGGTGGTTTTGATTTCTGCTGGTTTACCAGCCTTAACAGCCTTAACTTTTAACAGGAGGTATATTTCCATAAGAAATAAAGCATAATTGGTGGCGGGAGCTCGACAAGATAGAGTGTCAGAATAGAGAGAATAGACAGTCTCCATTTGCTCTCTAGCTTTTTGCAATTGACCCTCTAAGTTTTCAACCTTCTTTTTCTTAGCCTTATATTGAGAAAAAGTCCCATCTTTCGTCCTGGTAAGTGCTTCGAATTTCTTCTTTAGCCCTTGATGTTCATGTAGAGGGACCTTCTTTTCCTTGTGCTGAGCTAGTTCTTGCTGAACTATCAGAAGATCATTCTCCAATTTTCTAATAACAGCCTCTTTAACCAAGGGGGTGTAAAGGGGTGTTTCATCTGTTTGGACCCCTGCATTCTGTGTCTCCGCAGGGTCAGTCTGCATAGCAGCTTTAGCTTCTTTCGAAATTACACAATCAACTTGAACATTTTCTTCAATATCATTTTGGACAACAATGTCCGCAGTGGGGTAGGCCGTTTGAGTTCCTTGTGAAAAGATATAGGGCTCCTCAGTTTGTATGGCAGTATCTTCTCTCATAGCTATCTCAATATGGGTCTCAGCATCCTTCGCAGAACATCACTCTGTTTGTGTTCCTGCATTTTCCTTTTCTGCTTTCAATTTCCTCGTTCTGGTTGCTTCTTTTAACCAATATTTCAATTGCCTGATGACTTGCTTTTGTTTTTTGTATTTCCTGAGCACCTTTTTGAGCTTAGCTCTGTAGGGCTCTTCTACTCTAAGGCTTCTGTTTGGGGTTGCATTACCCTCTACTACCTATACATGTTGCACTATGTCATCATCATGAATGTTCCCAATTGGAACTATGTTTTCTTGTGGAATTTCTCCTTCCAACTCATAATTATTATTCTTTTCATTTTCAGGAGATCCCAATGCAATGGTATCTCCAGAATAGTCATCATTTTCGTGGTCTTCTCCTTGGTAGGCCTCGTCCATAAGGGACTTTGAAAAGGGAATATCACTTGGTTGATTGACATCTCTCAAGTTTTCACCTTCAGGGTTTCCTTTTGCTAGGGGGTCCACTGGACCGATGCCTATGGCTTGAGTTTCTTTTCTGTTGGCCATTTCTTCGTGTTCCTCGGCTTCGAGGGGTGTTTCCATAGTAGGAATTGACTCCCTCTGTTCCTCCATGGCATCAGTGCATGGCTGGGTTTGTTCATGATCAGAATTGTCATCTGGGACCGACTGGTTAGGGGTACAGTTCTATTTTTCAGTGTTCCCTGGTTTTTCCTTACCTTTGGTAAACACTCCCATGCTTCCCAAAACCCTTGCCACTTCCTCCTCATAGTCTTGCAAAGGAGAGTCTTAAGGACTAAGAGGAGGTGTTTGGGATGGTCCGTCTTCCTTTTCTTGGATTGGAATACACCGCTAGGCTTTTACTCTCACCAAGCATCTATGCTTAGCTGATTCTAGGGGTGCAGAGGGGCTCTTTCCCTTTAATATTTTCTTTGGGCCTGGGGTTCTTGGCCCTTGCTACTCCGTTTCCTCATTTTCCGGGGGTGGAGCCAAGGTAGGATTTATGATACTATCCCATGTTAATTTTTGATGTGCCAATCTATTTGTGATGATTAAATTAATTAACCCATGGTGGCTGACTACACTATGTGGGTCCTTGACTGTCCTTACCTGTCAGGCAACATCATGTAATAGGGAATTTAGATAAAATGGTAAATTAACTGAAATTATTTGCTTTAAAATGGTTAGGAGTTTTAGTTGTCAGGGCTTTACCACGTCATGTCGGCCATCGCAGGTGATATATCTTTGGACGATGACCACCAGCTCTTGCCATGGTTGTTGCAACACTGAAGGATGAAGTCCTTTCCCCATTCATACCAGCTGCTCGCCTGGGTCTTGGAATGATTCAATTGTGCTCTATAAAAGGACGTGTTTGTCTACACATTTCGCCCCTTTCACCAGAAGTCAGGTGACTTCGGCAAGGACTTCTTTAGAGACCACCATGCTTATGCCTTTGACCACTGTACTATCGGTCTGCAGATTTTGCATAAACTCCAGTGTTAGGTCTTCATGGAATCCCTGCATTTTGTTTAAATACTGCATCCAACCAGTGCATTCAAGGATTTAGTGGGCTTGATCTGACACCATCAGTATTGGAGGCTCACTCTGAATTGCTCTTCCACCCATAGCTATTGCACTTGAGTCTGTTTCTTCTATATACAACTGTGTTTTACCCCTTTAATGCAATGTAGAAGCAATGTATATCACAACAAATATCAAGGAAATGATGCTACTTTGGATAATTATTATCGTTTTTAGTTAAGTCGTTCATCCTGTCAGCCATACTTAATGAAAAATCATATGTTCGCATGCCTGCCATAATGGTTGCCATTCTTTGACCAATTAGAATTTTCTGCTAATTATTACACATTCCTGCTCGTCATGCAATTCATACTCTGGAGGTAATTTGAATGATTGTCACACATATATCCATAACTAGAATATGTACCATCCATACGCAAGCCATCCCCCCTCTGACGAGAAAAGGGCATCCACGTCCTTTCGGCACACGGAAAATAGGCAAATAAACCAATGCAAAATAAATGATGGCAGCCAATCCAAAGAAAACAACACACAAATCAGTAAAGAATTTAAGAGATATCCAACGTCAGACGTGAATTGGCCAAATCAAATAAAAAAATCAATATTAAGTCATTATGTCAAAGATTTTTACTGTAAGAGGAATTAATCACATCAGCATAATCGACGGTTTATGTTTTATGACTATCATTTAATGCTCGGACGTATGGAATATGATAAATATAGATGAAAGTCACCATGTTTATTCGGCTTGTAAAAGTGATACTAAATGGAGATTTTCATTAGAAATAAATTCATAGGTGATAAGAGGTAGATGTCATATGGAAATATAAGATAATACTTCAATACCACAAGCAGAGCCACTGCTGCCAGCAAGCATTCATAGCCCCAACATGGTTGATTTTTAACCCTCCCAAATGATCCAGATTCCTTCCTACAGTTAATTGTTCTTTCTTTTTTCATAAATAGATCACTACGTTGGAATGGTGACTAGATAACCATAGTGCCACTCACCGGGGTGTAAAAAAAATGATCAAGCTGGCTCATGATGAGACTCCCTGTTCTTCTAACAAATTAATTATCAAGAAGATCATTGCCTTGGTTTGGTAGCCAAATTGGAATGTCACATGTTACATCCTTATGATCAAGGTAGGTTGGTTCGTGATGAGACCCCCTATCCTCTTTGGACAATGTTTTAAGAATTTTTCTATTATTTTTCTTTTGGAATCTTTCTTGTAGAAAAAGGGAGGCTCATTTTCTCCTTAAGAGTCAGGGATGGTGTAAGAAGTAAGAAGGTGCCAATGGAAGTGTTATACTCTTATCCCCTTAACATTATATTGATTAGTTTTATCCATTTGGAAGTGTAAACATAAGCCAACATGGGTTAAAAATAATGAATCATTTCATTATGTGTCCAAAAGAAAAGATGTTCATACAACCATTGTAAAGATACACTGTATTAGCTTATGGATAAAGATAACCAACAAAAGTCTTTTAGAAATCATAATGATATTTTTATTACCATTTTTGTTTAGAAGAGGCACAAATCAATGCAAATGGTGCTTATTTGCAATACAAAAGAAGAAGACAATGGAAAAATGAGAAAAATGATCAAGAGAAAAATGAGAAAAATTCACAATTTAGCTCTTAAAAGGTGTGGCTTAATCGGGAAAATCAAAATAGAAAATAAAAAGTATTATTCAATTGATTGAATGACAATCGTTCAATCATTTGCACAGCGAAATCAATCGAAAACAAAAATGTTATTCAATCAATTGAACAACAACCATTCAGTTGTTCGAACAAGGAAATCAAAATAAAAACAAAATGTGTTGTTCAATCAATTGAACGACAGGTTTTCAATAGTTTGAATAGTGAAAAATAACAAGGAAAGTATGATGTTCAGTCAATTGAACAACAATCATTCAATTGTTTGGGCAGTAAAAATAAATAAGAAATAAAAGTGTTGTTCAATCAAGTGAACGATAATTGTTCAATAGTTTGAACAACGAAAACAAATAAGGAAAAAAATGTGTTGTTCAATCAATTGAACGACAATCATTCAATAGTTTGAACAACAAAAACAAATAAGAAAGAACAGTGATGTTCAATCAACTGAACGACAATCGTTCAATAGTTTGGACAACGAAAGCCAATGAAAGGAAAATGTGATGTTCAATCAATTAAATGACAGTCGTTCAATAGTTTGAACAGCGAAAACAAATAAGAACACATGTTGTTCAATAAATTGAATGACAAACGCTCGTGTGTTTGAACAACAACGAAAACAAAAAAGAACGTGTGTTGTTCAATCAATTGAATAGCAAACGTTCGATTGTTTGAACAACGAAAACAACAAAGGGAAATGTGTTGTTCAATCAATTGAGTGACAAACGTTCAATTGTTTGAACAGAGAATTATAAAATAAAAATGTGTTGTTCAGTCAATTGAATGACAAACATTCAATTGTTTGAACAACGAAAAATAAAAGAAAAATGTATTGTTCAATCAATTGAATGGAAAACATCCAGTTGTTTGAACAACAAAAAAACAAAAGAAAAAGTTGTTGTTCAATCAATTGAATGGAAAACATTCAATTTTTGAACAGTGAAGGACAAAAGGAAAATGTGATGTTCAATCAATTGAACAATAAACGTTCAATTTTTGGATAGCGAAAAAACAAAATAAAATTGTGTTGTTCAATCAATTGAACGAAAAACGTTCAATTGTTTGAACAACGAAAACGAAAAAAAAAATGTGTTGTTTAATCAATTGAACGATAAACGTTTAGTTGTTTGAACAACAAAAAAAAACAAAATAAAATTGTGTTGCTCGATCAATTGAATGACAAATGTTTAGTTGCTTAAACAGTGAAAAACAAAATAAAAATGTGTTGTTCAATCAATTGAACGGAAAACGTTCAGTTGTTTGAACAGCAAAATGCAACAAAATAAAACTACATTGTTTAATCAATTGAATGACATCCATTCATTTGTTTGAACAACTAATTATAGAAGAGGAATAAATGTGTTGTTCAATCGATTGAACGACAAACATTCAATTATTTGAACAACAAAAACAAAGAAGAGGAAAATGAAACTTAAAAAATAAAAATAAAAATTAATATTTACATGGTAAAGCCTACAAAGGTATGCACATTATTTACAATTTTTCAAGCAATTTCAAATTTTTAAAGAAAAATTTGTTGGGTTATCATTCCTTGTAGCTAGAATTTTCATGGAGGGGTCCTCACGTACTTGCTCACAAAAGACTCCTTGGTAGCGGTTTATGATAAAGGCGCACTCGATGCCCATTTACCTTAAAGGAATGGTTGGATCCGTCTATGGTAGTCAAGGTAAGAGTACCATTGCTATGTACTTCTTGAATCTCATAAGGGCTGAGCCATCTTGTTTGCAACTTTCCTGGGAAGTCATGGAATCTAGAATCGTACAGAAGTGCCCAATCCCCTTTTTGAAACATTTTCTTCTTGATAAGGCTATCATGCCATTTTTCCCTTTGCTGCTGTATTATTGCAGTTCATTGCAAAGCAAGCAATCAAGCCTCATCTATTTTGTTAACCTATTGAAGACACTTGGTTTCGGCTTATGTTAAATCCGGACCCACTTCCTGGGCTATCCTTAGGGTCTTTATTTCAAATTCGATTAGAAAAATTGGTTCTTTACCGAACAAAAGTTGGTAGGGAGAGTATCCAGTAGTATTCCTCCAAGTCGTACGATAGGCACACCAGGCCTCTGGGAGTCTAGCAGCCCAATCTCGTTGGTGCGTTGAGACTATCTTGGTTAGAATTGCTTCTATAATCTTGTTGGTGCTTTTGGCCTGCCCGTTCACCTACGGGTGATATGGAGAAGTGATCCTATGTGTGATATGATGGTTTCTGAGAGTGGCTGTAATCTTGTGCCCTATGAATTGCTTTCCCCCATCTGTGATCACTTCTCACGGTAATCCATACCGCACAAATAGCCCAAAAAGGAAGTTAATCACTGCTTCCTCTGTGGCTCTTGGTAAATCTACTATTTCCACCCATTTTATCACATAATTCGTGGCTACTAGTATGTAGGCCTTCTGATTGGAAGGCGGATGGAATGAACCTACGAAGTCTAATGCCCAACGCTCAAAGGGTTCTATGACAAATTGTGGCTGCAGAGGCATTTCATCAGATTGGCTAGCCTGATCCATCCTTTGGCAATTGTCGCAGGCCTGGGCATATTTTTTAGCATCCTTAAAAATAGTGGGCCAATAATAGCCCATTTGTAATACCTTATGTCATGTACTTCGGTCTACGAAATGTCCCCCACAGGGTTCATCATGGCAAGCCTTCAGAATGTCATGGATCTCATCCTCGTGGATACATCTGCGTATACACATGTCAGCCCTTGTATGAAAAAGATATCTGCCTATCCAAGAGAACTGGGCACTGCGCTAAACAATCAGTTTTATTTCTCTTATTGTTAAATGTTTAGGTAGCTTCCCCACTACTAGATAATTTGCCACATTTGTGTACCATGGCGTCTTAACTGCCACGACAAACAGGTGCTCATTTGGGAATTGGTCATCTACCACCAGTGGATCATCAACCTTCAGGATTCGAGATAGAAAATCAGCAACTAAATTCTCCTTTCTTGGACGATCTTTGATAGTAATGTCAAACTCCTGCAAAAGCATTAGCCATTGTGTTACTTGCCCAATTTTTATTGGTTTATTAGCTATATATCTAATGGAAGAGTGATCAGTATACACAAAGACTTGGTATCCAGTTATATAGTGTCTAAATTTGTTTATTTCATAAATAATTGCTAAGAATTCTTTTTCTGTCACTGTGTAATTGAGTTCTGCAGGAGTGAGATTTTTGCTAATGTAATATATAGCATAAGATTTCTTGTCCTCCTCCTAGCCGAGGACAGTGCCTATAGCTACATCTGATGCGTCTGTGGAGATTTGGAAAGGCAGCTCCCAGTTTGGTCCACGTAATACTGGCATTGCTGAGACTAGTTTCTTTAGCCTTGCAAAAGCTATGTCACACTTTTCAAACCAATTTAAATCAACATTTCCAGTTAGAGTGTATAAGGGCGCCGCAATTTGTGAAAAATTCTTGATAAATCTATGATAATAACCTGCTTATCCTAGGAAACTACGTACTTCTGTTTGGGTGTAGGGGGTAGGCAGTAAAAGAATTACCTGTATTTTTGTTGGATCTACTTGTATTCCTTCTGCAGAGATGTAATGTCCCAGGATCACGCCCTCGGTCTCGGTCATCATCATGTGACACTTGACATTGCTTAAACATAACCTGGTAGTGATGCATCATTCTAAGACCTTTTCTAGTGTTTGCAATGCTTGATCAAAATCATCCCCATATGGAGTAAAGTCATCCATATATACCTCCAGTCCTTCATTTATTAGATCAGAAAATATGCTTAGTATAGCTCTCTGAAACATGGCTGGGGCGTTGCACAAGCCAAATGGTAATACCCTGTATGCAAATGTGCCCCAGGGATAGGTGAAGGTTGTTTTGTCCTAGTCTTCAGGGGCAATCTGAATTTGATTGTATCCACTAAAGCCGTCTAAAGAGGAGAATAATTGCTTCCGTGCCAACGTATCGATGACCTGATCAATGAATGGGAGGGGAAAGTGATCTTTCTGTGTTGCCTTGTTTAACTCTCGACAGTCTACACAAATACACCACTTCCCATTTTTCTTAGGGACAACCACCAATGGAGAGACCCATTTCTTGTTCGAGATAGGATAAATAAAGTTTACATCCAGTAGCTTCTACAATTCCTCTTTCATGATATCCTTGAGGTGTGGGTTCAACCTCAGTTGAGGCTGCTAGATGGGTTGTGCATCCTTCTCTATATAAATGTGGTGTGTACATAGTTGTGGGTCTATCCCTTTCATATCAGGATAATCCCAGGCAAAAGCCCCTTTATTTTTCTGCAATACCTAGATAAGCTTTTTCTGTTGTTCACTATCCAGATCAGCATTGGTATTTAGAACTTTTCCTAATTCGATCTCAACTGGTTTGTTGTTATGAACAACAGTTGTCTGAATATGCTGGTTTTCTGTATCCTTCAGGGGATCTTCCATGGCTTCGTTATCAAGGATTGCTTTCAACATCTGACACTGTACATTATTCACATTCGTTGGCTAATTTATAAAATTGTTGATAACGTCATCTTCAGTTTGATCTTTAAATTCCAGTGCTTCCTCTACTATGAGTGGTGAATAGATGCTCTCTTCCAGGTATGTTGGTGGCTACTTACATATTTTGACAATGGGAAAACTTGGCCTGGTAGGAGGGTATAACACCAGATTTTTTACAACATCTCCCTTTCTAATAGTCATGCTTCCTTCTTAGTAGCCAATATATGCATCAGTTGTTTCCAGCCAAGGTCGACCCAGAATCAAAGGATGCCCATCCAACATACTACTTGGGTTTATAACTAGGAAATCTATTGGATATTCCCATGAGTGAACATAAACTGTGATATCTTGTAAGGTCCCTTCTAGTCTTATCACCAATCGGTCAACAAGTTCTAATAAAGTGGTGGTTGATTCTAAGGCTGTAATACCAAGTGCCTGACAAGTTTCTATTGTTAATATGTTAATGGTAGCTCCTAGGTCAACTAGTGTATTTGGAAAAGAGTGGCCATATATCTAAACTGTTACTATGGGGTTTCTAGGATCTTTGTACTTTATTGGAGTTTCCTCTCCCAAGAGTAGATCAGATAAGGTTTCTACAACATGGATAGTGGGTGAGGTTTTTACCTTCCTCACAGGATTCTTTACACATAATTCTTTGATGGTTTTGGCATATATGGGAATGTCTTGAATAGCCTGGAGGAGAGGAATCTTAATACACAAATTTTTTAGTTCCCCTATAAGGTCGAAATCAGGGTAGGTGATCGGTTTAGGTATCATTAGCCTTTCAGGGAATGGAGGAGAAGTGACTATAAGTTTTTCAGGGTCATCATGCTGATCTGTTTCTTCCCCTTGCTTTGATTCAGTATTATTTACAAATGGTGGAACATGTACATGTGATGGAATATGTACAGGTGGAGTTACACTTTTTATTGAAGGTTGGTCCATGTTTTCCTCAGGGGTAATGACATGTCCTGACCTCAATCTGAGCTCATTACATTCTTTTTTCTCAATCTCATATTCTAGATTTTCAGTAATCTTTACCAACTGGACTAGTCTGTTATTAGGATTCGGGTTCAGCTTAGCTGGTAACTGTGGCCGCAAAAGAGGTTGAGAATTCTGTTGTAATGTATAAGGATCTGATAGTGTGGGTTGAGGCTGAGGGCTTTTCCCCATAGGTACATTAGATATCCCCAGAGGTTGCTACCAGTTTGTAGACCAATTCAGATTTTGAGAGGTGGAGGTAGGTCACTGGGATTAATAGGGATTGCCTTGCCAAACAAGAGTAAAAGGATAATTTGGCTAGCCATGTCCTGGAAAAGATTGTGATGGCCAGGATGTCATAGGGAATGGCGGTCTTCGCCAATTTGGGTAGGGTGATTGGCCTTGCCAGGCTGCCCCAAGGTTCTGTTGTTGATTAAACTACAATGAAGGAAAGAATTGGGATGCATCTTGTGACATACTTGTAGGTTTAGCTTGACATTGTCGATGCTGGTTCATTAAATATACCGGTTTTGTTTCCTCCTCTGCTTCTTTGAATACTAATTTGAGCCTAGGTAATGATGGACATTGTTCAGTGTCACGATCTTTAGTATAGATGGCACATGTTTGAACCATGTCTAATGATCATTTCCATTGGTTGTGCTTCTTCCGACAATGTGGGCAGAAGATGGCCAATTTTTTTTATGCTAAAGCCTATTTTTGTTTGGCCTATAGGACGTCCAACTATGTTGTAAGAGTGCCCAGGATGTCTGTCTTAAAATCTTCTAGGAGGTTGTTGATCTCCCTCCGCCTTACACCTCCACTATGTGGTTTTCTTCCTCTGCTCATTGGATCTCGGCTAACTACTCCTGTACGTGTGCTTACCCGCGAACACCTGATACATAAACGAATAATTTCATCATAATCTTCCTAAGAAATATCTCCTTTTCCCATTAAGTTTAGAGTTTCTACCCATTCCTCTTTCATTCCTTTAATCAATATATCTCTTAGGAATTCTTTTGGTAGGGCAGTGTTTGGAGACCTCTACAAATTATAATTAAATTGTTCTACATATTTTTTTAGTATTTCATTATCTTTTGCAGTCATCTTAAAAATCTCATCTTTTAGTTCCCTAGTTTTACAAAAGTCCTGATATCTTTTAAGGAAGGAGGTTTTCATTTTGTCCCAAGAATTGATGGTTCACCCAACTAGACCCATAAATCATCTCAAATTTTCCCCTTTCAGAGTGGAAGGGAACAATTTTAGCTTTTAGGGGTCGGTGGTATAGTCATACCCTCTACAGAGGACATCAAACTCAAACAGGAAGCATTAGGATCCTCTGTGATCATCCCATGGAAGGTTGGGATGCTCTGTAGAGGAATAGCCTTCATAGAGGCATTAGCCACCTGGTCAACTATGGGGTACTCTAATATCGAGGTTTGACCTTGGGGTGGTTGATTTTCCATTTGATCAAAGATATGCCAATAATCTTTAGGGATATCAAGGGGTGCTTCTGGAGTAAGCAGAGAGTTGGCAACCCGAACTGGCTTTACAGCACTTCCTAGATCTAGAATCTCAAGAGATCCTTGTTTAGATAGTTGTGGTTCTGCTTTAGCACCCCCACTAGTTTCTCCTTTTCCTTCTCTTAAGTTACAAGATTTTCCCTCTCGTAGAGGATCAAAGTGTATGCTTATTGTAGCTTGAAAACTCTGTTCCGATCCTCCTACTTGGCTTTGAATCTCAACATGAGTTGCAGATGGTGAGTCTGCTGCTTGAGGGATAGTAGTAGAATTTCTTCCAGGTATAGCCTAGAATCCTACTAATGCTTGAGATTCTACTCTTCTTATGATTTTGTCTATAAAGGTCATTCTCCCAAGGTTCACCGATCCTTTGGGTTTTGTGCATTTTGGTGAAGGGTTCTGCTTTTTTTCTATATTTTTATTTCTAGTCATTCATAAAACAAATTCCTATTTAACCTCTGAGGTTTTGTTGTAAAGTGAGCAGGTAAGCAAGCACTTTACTTGCTAGGTACGCAGGTTCTTACCTTCCATTTTTAAAACCTAGTTCTCCTATAGCAAGGAAATAAAAAGAATCACTTAAAACACTCTCTCTGGCAACGACGCGAAAATGTTGGCTCACTAAGATGTCTTTTTACAAGCAATCTTAATCCCTACATTAGTTGTCAACCCGAGGTAAGTCTTTCTATTTCAAGAGTGCCAACACAATATGTGCAATGAATCTAGAGGTTATCTAATGATGACTCGTTGCAATCACTAAAGGCTAATTCTTCAATTCAATTCACAAAATTCTAGAAAGAACTATCTATGAAAGAAATGCTCACAACGCACCATGTAATTCTATGCAACTTGTTCCGAACCTAATTGAAACTAAATGAAAATAAGAATTAAACTAAGAATCATTCCAATAAGCTTGATACTAATCACACTTAATCAAGTAAATAAACTATGACTATCAAATAACACTATGAATCTATAACAACCCAAATCAATCTACATTACTCAATTGAACAACAATAGTAAGTGAACAACAAGCAACAATTGGTATTTGAACAGCAATTGGTAATGAACAACAATAGCGATAAAGGATTCCTAAATGATAAACATTCTATGTTGCAAACTATGGAAGTTAATCAGTCTTGTCTTTCAAGATCTATGATAACATCTATTCAAATGAACAACAATTAAACATGCATTCACTCATTCTAATCAAAGCACTACTTAAGTATATCTCACAACTTCAATATGAATGTAATTGAGCGTCAGTATAAATCGATATCACAAATCTTCATGATAAATGAAATAACTAAACATTAAATCAAATGCAAAGACTGAATATAAAACTATAACACAAAGGACTAGTGAAACTTCTTGTGACTGGGCCCAGAGTTGCTAGAAGCCTATGCTTAAGAAAAACTCAGAATGCGGAGATGTATCAAACGTAACCTTCTTTCATTAACTTCAAGTAACAGCTAATAGAGTCACTGGATTAACAACGTTTATGCTTCAAAAAATAATAATTACAAATTAAAAGTCTGAACTTGTATCTAGTTGCCTTTCGGCCCTATATATAACATAAAAGAGAAACTTGAATAAAAGTGAATCCTTAGGATCAAGGGATCCTGAGGATTTTGCAATATAAAATCTGATCATATGATAAAACATGAGTGTTCAAACTGATCTTCCACTTTCTTGTCTTCCACAGACACCGTGGCTTTCCCTTTTATGGCCTCGTGTTGTTTTTCCAACTGAACAACTTTTGCCAAATCGCATATTTGCATACAAAGATAGGAAAGAATCAATTTTTCATAATAAATTCGCCTATTTTATCACCAAATGGTTTCTTCCAACTTTAACTAATATTTTCCTCATTTTAATCTATAAACGGAGATAATCTTATAAGGATGAATGATAAATGAAGCATTTGATGAAGAGAAATCATACCTTTTTCCTGTCCCAACATAATGTAAGATTAAGTTCTTATAAGTTGGCCTTTGATTTCTCAAATAATGAGGCAGAATACAAAGCATTGATTGCTGGCCTTAAAATTCTGAAAAAAATGGGAGCAAAGAAAATTTGAGGTTATGGCGACTCCAAGTTGGTAATTAAACAAGTAAAGGGTAATACTAGGTCAGGCATCCAAGAATGCGAGCTTATCAAAATGTTGTCCTTGACATTCTTAAATTTTTTTCAGAATATACTTTGTCTTTGATTCCTAGAACTCAGAATATTATGGCTGATTCCCTTGCTACTGCAGCTAGTATTGTTAAGTTTAACATCCACTCCATTAACAAGTATTCAAGTCATGTTAAACACCTCCCAACTATCCCTAACAATTTGAGATATTGGCATATGTTTTGGGATGACAAATAGATCAACAATTTTCTACATATGGAAGATGAATTCCTGAATTCCCATATTGATGATGCATCTGATGAGAATGATCCCAAAACTGAGGCAACCGAGATTGAAATATTGTAGTTTAAAGACAATAACATTCCACGAGGTCTCGTACCTTTTGAAGAGTTATTTTATTGTGATGATGTTGTTAAAAATCCCACCATGGTTCCCATATGGTCAAATTGTCAAAGTCTCTATCTCCTGAGATGAAAAGTAAGTACATTGCATTGATGGTAGAATTTTTTGATGTATTTGCTTGGGACTATTCAGATTTAAAGGTGTATGATAAGAACATCATTCAGCACACTATATGGGTTAAGCTTGATCAAAATCCATTATGCCAAAAGATGAGGAGGATTAATCCTAAATTGTTTCCATCCACTGAGAAATAGGTAAATAGATTCTACAAATCTGGTATTATAGTTCCTATTCGTTTTTCCTGAGTGGATGTCAAGTCTTGTGTTGTGAGAAAGAAGACTGGGGAAATTCATCTTTGTATTGATTTCAAAAATTTAAACAAAGTATCCTTGAAGGACAATTATCTCCTGTCGAAGATGGATCATATTCTCCAGAGGATAGTTGGGTCTTCTAGTATGTCATTTCTTGATGGATATTTGGGGTACAATCAAATTTTGGTGCATAAAGATGACCAGTTGAAAACAACATTCACAACACCATGGGGTACATTCGTGTATGCCAAGATGCCATTTGGATTAAAGAATGCAGGGGTGACATTTCAGCGAGCTGTGGACATAGCTTTGGCCAACGAAAACGATGTTTTTCTGGTTATTTATTTAGATGATCTCACATTTTTTTCTAAATCTGATGAAGACCAATCATCTAAGAATTTTCTTTCAAAGATGTAGAAAATTTGGTATATCACTAAATCCAAAAAAGAGCTTATTTTCCATGGAAGAAGGAAAGCTACTGGGGCATATTATTTCTAAAGATGACATTCGCATTGACCCTGTAAGAGTTGAAGCCATTCAATGATTAGATTTTCGGAGGAAAAAAGAAAGAAAAGAAATTTAGTTATTTAATGGGAACATCTGAGGAGATTCATCCCCAGCCTCGCTGAACATTTGAGGGAAATGACAGACATGCTGAAAAAGTATAGCGAGATAAGATGGTTTGTAGATGCTAAGAAGTCTTTCAACGCAGTAAAATTTGCATTATCGACTGCTCCTACTTTAATCAATCTTTATTATACTTCAAATTTTATCATATTTTCATTCACCTCTGAGCATACCTTAGTAGTTGTCCTAATGCAAAAGAAAGATAAAAAAAATGAACAACCTATAGAATTTTTCAGTCGAACAATAAGGGATGCAACACTGAAATAAAATATAATTGAGAAGTAGGCATTGGCTTTGGTGAAAGTGCTCAAATATTTCTGAGTATACATTTTGAATTCTCACACCATAGCTTATGTTTTGACAACAGCAATAAAAGAAGTTCTTATGTAGAAAGATCCAGAGGGTAGGCAGGGAAAATGAATTGCAGCAATGTTAGAATATGATTTGGAGATAAAGTCGACAAAGCCTATCAAGGGACAAGGTTTGGCCAAGCTCATGGCTGAATCTAATTTGCATGCATTAGATATCAATCTAATTGCTTCTCTTTCTAAAGAAGAAGTAGAAGATTCATAGGTACAGGTGTCCGACATGTTCACTTCATCTCCATGGTACTCCAACATAGTTTATGTTTTGCAGCATTTAAATCCTCCACTTGAAGTGACCAAAGGTAAAAGTAGATCCTTAAAGTTGAAAGCTTCAAAATATTGTATTCTTGATGGTGTTTTGTTTTGGAAGGATCTGGGTGGTGTGTTGTTGAACTGTCTAGTTGAAAATTAAGTAAAGGATGTAATGAGGGATTTCCACAAAGGAGATTGTGGTGGCCACCTTTTCTAGAAAACTATGACAAATAAAATTTTGAGAGCTAGTTTTTATTGGCCTACTCTTTTTTCTGATGTATATAAAACAATGATGAGCTGTCATGAATGTCAAAATTTTCAGGGAAAAAGAAAACTTTTACCATTACCATTGCATCTCGTTTCAGTCACGGCTCCTTTCTAGCAATGGGGTCTTGATTTTATCATGGAAATCCATCCTTCATCATCTGCACAACACAACGGGATCCTAACAACCACGTATTATTTTAAAAAATGGATTGAAGCAATCCTAACAAGGCAAGCTATTGATTTTGTTATAATTCGGTTTATTGAATCTAATATCTTGTCTAGATTTGGCTTCCCACGGAAGATGATCACCGATAATGATGCTGCTTTCAAGTCCAGTAAGATGGTGGAGTTTTGTGAGAAGTATCATATTATATTAGGGAATTCTACTACTTATCACCCACAAAGGAATGGTCTGGTTGAATCTTCCAACAAATATCTGATCAACATCATCAAGAAAGTTTTAGTGGTCAACAAGAAAAACTAGCATAAAAAGCTCATTAATGCTTTATGGGTAGATAGAGTCAGTAACAAGGAATCCATAGGCATGTCTCCTTTTTAGTTGGTGTATGGGATTGATACTATTTTCCTTCATACCTTGTTGTCTCGTTCATGAAAATTTTGCAGGAATTGGACAGTGAAACAAATGAAATGCAACAAAGAATAAGTCAGATGATCCATTTGCAACAAACTAGGGAAGAAGTTTTTAAAAATATTTCTAAACTTCAAGAAGTAATCAAAAAGATTTATGATCGCAAGACAAAAGAAGACAATTTCAACCTAGGTGATGTGGTTCTTCGTTGGGATGGAAGAAATGAAGAAAAAGGAAAACACGACAAGTTTGAAAATTTATGGAAAGGACCATACAGAATCTCATTATTCAGAGGAAACAATGCTTATCAGTTGCAGGAAATGAATGGGCAACATTATTCGGGAGAATCAATCAATGGTAGGCTTCTCAAGCACTACTATACCTAAAGAAATTTCTGCAAATTTTCATTATCATTGTATATACCAGTTTAATTTTCATGTCCAATTGTGAAGTGGCTATCATATGAGTTTGAATCCCAAGGACAAGGCTATAATGCTTCCTTGATCAACTACTGGTTTTATTTTTCTTTTTTAGGATCATGTCATTTTAAATAGTCAGTCAGTTCTTAGTTTGAGTTTGGTATTTTTCATTTTGACTCCATTGCCAATGAATAAGGCTACCTGGTCTATGACGTTCTTGACACCTCCAAGGAGCTTTCATTCCTAGCTGGAGGCCTATCAGTCATGTCAGTCACCAGTGATCAAATGTGCTCTCACAAAGTTTTATATTAGGGTTTTAGATCAAATTTTTATAGATTCAAATAGAATTTTAATATAAATTTGGTCACCAGTTAGGAAGGTCAGTCTTTACTACTTCTTTCAGTTCCATGGTCAAATAATACCATCTTGGTTAATTCAAATCATTATTAGAAGAGTCCCATAGTAATTATGGTCATAATTCATCTAATAATCCCATGCTAGGTCACAACTAGGTCATAAGGTTAATTTCTAAAAACTAGTGATTTCACCATTGAAATCCATTTTATAAAGAAGTAGTAAAGATTAAGTAGGAAACTAAACTTTTGACTTAGTTACCGGATAATCCACAGTAAAAACCATTTTTCATCAACGTTTCAAATCCCAACTAGGATCCATCATCAGGACTTCATGAATGCTTGATAGAAGAAGAGCTCAATCGAGGGATTAAATAGTAATGAGGATTATCACGACAGTATTTAAGAAATTGCAGGTCTGCAACTCTCCTTTCTATCTTCATTCTAAATTTTTCTAGTAAAATGATTTCACTCCATGTATCCCCTCCGTATAGGGAAATGATTTTGGATTTAAGACATTTGTGGTTTATATCTTCTGACTTAGTTACCAAAGAATCCACAGTAAAAACCATTTTTCGTCAACGTTTCAAATCCCAACTGGGATCCATCATCAGGACTTCATGAATGCTTGATAGAAGAAGAGCTCAATCGAGGGATTAAATAGTAATGAGGATTTTCACGACAGTCTTTAAGAAATTACAGGTCTTTAAATCATGTTTTTAATTGATTTTTAATGATTTTTAATGAAATTGCAGGTCTTTAAATCATGAAGCTGCAAAATGTCAAAGTCAAGTTATGAAAAGTGATGGTGGGTCCACTACCACATGTAAGTGAAAAAAATCGCTTTTCATAAGCTTAAAGAGTCCCACTCACTCTCCATTTGATCATTCCATTTTCCAAGACATCACTCCAACCAAACAGGTCAAATTTGTCCGGTAGAGATCAGTTTTTGCATGCCAAAGTCAAGTTTCCTTTCTGTGTTGCGCAAATCCTCAAGGTGTGCTATGCAAATCCTGGAAACTGCTGCGTTTTCATCCAAAGGCTGCAAACTTCTTTGCATTGATTTCTTCCATCACATTCAAGTTGTGTTGCAGTAAACCCAGGTTGGTGGCCTCTCATGAAACTCAAGTAATCTCTTAATTTTCTTAGTTTTGTTGCTATGCTTCATTTCCCTCTCATGGGGTTTTGAAAACAGTTTTCAAGATTTCATGATTTCCATGGTCAGTTGTTATTAAAACTTGTATCTGATATCCATACACCTTCTCCTATCCTAATCACACCTTCCCAAACACCCTCTATCAAACCCATCCTCAAATTCCATCATTTTCACATAAACCCCAGCTAGAGCACACTTTCCTAACCTTAGACTGTGTTTCTTTTCTTTGAAACCTTTCCCCTCACCCAAATTTTAAAATTCTACCTTCCTTAGCTCCCTAAGATCCCTCACTATCCTACAAATTTTCCCAGAATTTTACTAGTTCCCTATCCTTTTCATTTTCATAATTTCCTCATTGCTATCAAAATCCCAGTTTTCCTACAAGTAAAACCCTAGTTTCTCTCCTATAGAGCTAGGTGTTATCATGGAATATGAAACCTATGAACAAAAGATACATAGAGGAGGGGAGGTCATCAAATATGAAAAACCTTATCTGAAGAGAACTTGTCATCTCCTTTCATCAGAAAATCATTTGAAGATGCAGGTTGTCTTACCTTCTGCCAGAGAATTGAGCAATTGAAGTTTCATGCTCAATTGACCAATTCTTTTGCCACCAAATTAAGAAGGGATAAAGTGACTATATAACGAGTTGAGTTCACTGTTTCAAGTCAAATCCTCTCCATAGCCACAGGGATTACAAACATTGGAGAAATTTGATTCAATAAAAGAGATATTGACTTTCAGAATTACAAGATGTACCTAAAAGCACCATATAAGACAGCTCCAAAACATGCTTTTCCATTCAGACATTTGTTGGATAGATATGCCCCTCTCATGAAATTGATCATGAAGTATTTTACATGTGAGGGCAAGTATTCAAGGTTGTATCAATACCACATGAGGTTTTTGACTCATTTCACCCGTGTTCAGAAACTCAACTTGTCTTACTGTCTGTACAAAATCCTAACAAAAATGACAGAAAAGGTACAAAAGATGGGAGAAAATCATCATACTACTCTATTTCATCATGGCTTGGTGAAAGTTTTAGTTTATCATCAATTAGCACAGGTAAATTTGTCTTGGGATGGCTTTTCAAATTTAGATTCTCCTCCATCTTCTCCAGCTACATCTAGTGATGAATCAACACCTCCAAACTCACCAGTACAGAAAGAGGTTGCTTCTTGAAGCAGACCTATCAAGAAGGATTATAGGGAAGAATTGAGCAAGACTTACTCCAGAGGCTAAAGGCTTGTGTTTTCTCCAAATATTGTTGAAAGTGCCAAGCCTACAGTAGGTGAACAAAGGGCATCCTCACCACATGAGGAATTCACTCATCCAGGTACCAATGTGATAGATGTGGAGAAAGGCCAGGAGGATATAGTTGCAAAGAAAATCACAAGGGATAAGGAGGCTGAGATCAAAAGGTTGGAAGACAAGTTGACATAGGCAAATGCTTTAATAGCATGCTTACAACAAGAAAACATGTAATTGAAAGTAAACCAAATGATCCAAAACAAACACACAACCTATTTGAAGAAAGAGGATGTAAAGGGTAAATCAGTGGTTTAGTTGCATGTTTCAGAAGGAAAAGGAAAGAAAATCACATCAGGGAGACCAAGAACAAGAGCCTTCAAGAGATCCCTTGAGCTACAAAAAGAAGTTTCTCCACCGAGAGGTCATATCACTATAGATGACTTAATCACTAGAGAGATCAATGAAGACAAAATATATTGGCTTGACAAGGTTAATAGATAAAATAACTTGCAAAGAAATATGGCTATGCATTACTACACAAGAAACAGGGTATCCCAAATTAGAATTAAACATTTGAAGAAAAAGCTCAAGGAAACCCTAACAAGCCAAAAGGACTAAGAAAAGCTTGATCTACTTGCTTAGGCCTCTCTCATGGCATGACATATCATATGATGGCTTCACTTGACAATTTTGAGGTAATTTTGAATATTTTTTGTTGTTTTGAAATTTTTGATGGTTTTTAGCCTGTTTTAAAACACAGAGGCAGTTATATGCGCAACGCCTATGTGCTACACTTTTTCCTCAACCATCCAAATTCCAAAAACTTTACATGCTTGGATAGATAATCACTTCTACATGTCAGCTATCCACTTTTGCAAGCTTTTTAGTAGACATATTGGAAGAAAATGCTCAAAAGCAGGTCAAAAAATCAGTTTCTGCCTATGTTTTGAAGCAGACACTGTGCATATCAGAGTAGTCTTGGGAAAATCAAATTTTCTCCCCGTTGGAGTTTCCAAATCACCTTATTGAATAGTTAAATGACTACTAGACACTCAAAACTTTTTGATGATCTATTAAATTCTAAATTTGGAGCATGGGAAGGCCTCCAAAATCCTCCTACAAGCTAGTGCTACGCAAATGCCTGGAGGCATTGCGCATATGCCTAATGGTGCTGTGCATATCACTATCACAATTTTTTCTCAGAATTTCTTCAACACATCTTTACTTGATGATGTAATTTTATTAGTTAGATGTCTTGATGATGTAATCATGAATAAATTAGCATAATAGGTTGATTTTATGTTAAATTAGGCCTCATTAACGAAGAGAAACTCAAATCAAAGTCTAAGAGAAGAGTTTGTTTTCAACCTTCTCACTATCACTTGTTGGTTGCGATATTATTTGAAACTATTCCCCCACTCATGGATTCAACCCTTGAAGATGGGGAAACTATTTATATTAGTCTATATGTATCATTATCTTAGTCAGAGAGATGGGTTGGACATTTGAGGAGAGAACTCTTGTAACTTGTGCTTCAACATTTTCAGGAAATCAAAGAACAGTTGCAATTATTATCTAGGAATTCATGTGCAACGAGTTTGTGATCTTGTTTCTTCTCTGTTATAGTTTCATATGATAGATATTCATCTCTTATTTATATTCATTAGTTTCTTCAGTGATGTTTCCTACTTTTATAAGAAGAATTCTTTTCTTAAAGCTCTGTTTGGATGGAATTATCATTATATGTTATTTTCTTTATTTCTTAATGAATTCATGACATATATGCTCATTAAGTCCTCTTATTTCTTCTGAAAAATACACTACACTGACAAACCCTAAACCATCACAAAACTACTGCTACCTTGCTCCTGTATATTTTTGTTGATGTTACCCTTTGATCTTTTTACCTAGTTACCTGGTTTTCATCCCTTGTTCAACATCAAAACCCTAAACTTTAAAGCCTATCTAAGCCTAGCATATCTAGCCTAAATCATTTTATATTCCAGTCAATTCTTTGGTTGTGATCTCATAGAGAGAGCCCTCTTTGGTCTAATAGGGCTAGCTACCAAATTGAAAGGTTGGTTTGTGGTTACCTCTATCGATTCCTCTCAGCCTGAGACATTGTGGGGGATAACAAAACCAAGGAAGTGAAGAGCACTCACATGTTGGCCAAATTGCTTCTAAGAAACCCAACATATTAGTGAGTTAAGAGTAATCCACCCTTTAGATATTCTTCACTCTTGTTTGGGAGAGAGGAGAAACTTGCAAAGAGATTGAGGAAAAGAAAAAAATTTGCTCAGGATTTTTGAGCTCCCTTTCTCAAGGAATTTTCTTCAAGTGTTTTAGTATTCTCATTATATTCAACCTCTACCACCAACAATCAATAAAGGGATATTTTTTTGCATATATTATTGATGTGTTTTCTCCATTTGAGCATTGTTATGTTCATGCACCTCTTTGTTTAAGTTTATGTTTATGTATGCATTGTATCCATTATTTACAATGTTATGTTTATTTAATTTTTTCCACTAACAACACCAATTTTGATTGTGATCCTCTGTAGGTAACAATCCACTGCTAAGGGGGTGTTTTTTGGTACACTTGTGCTCCAAAAACACTACAATAGGAATGGACATCATACTAATCTGTTTTCATTAATCTAGAGATTGTTTGCAGGAACTACTCTCTGCACAAACATCCCTCAAGGTACTCCTCACCTCCCTGGATTTTTTTACAGTCCCCCTGGACTTGTTGTGAGCCAGTGGAAGTGAAGAAATTTCAAAATTTTCTCACCCGCACATTTTTTTCTTTGAAAGACACAAATATCGCGTCTATGTCTATGAAAACCATGAAGCACATGTTTGTTTCTATATAACACGCACGACATATTGAAAAATAACAAAAAAATCTTGTATTTTTCAGTTTTCTCAGGTGATTGGCAGCCTCTAGGGAATTGCCTTCACCTATGCTTAATTAGGGAGGAAAGTGAGTGACCATAATCCACATATGTTTTCAAATTGTTTCGCTTAATTTTTTGCAAATCATATTAGTTGAATTAGTAAAGCAAGTGGCCTATTATCCACGAACCTTACTACAAACCAAAGTAATTTTTTTTGGGACTAGGAGAAAATGTTAGTAGAGCAAGTGAGTAATCCTTGCTTCCCTTGTGTTTCCTAGATGAACCTAGGATTGCATATAAAAACCTTCTTGAAAATATTTGAATTTCCATCTCCCTTATTAAACTCCACATAGTTTAATAGGACAAAGTAAGTGGCCTTATTGGGTTGTGTTACATTCACAGGGAGTTGGTAGTCTCCCCTTGTATGTTGCAGCATGCGTTGTTAGGGGGTCACAGGGGGACGATAGCCCCCTTGAATGGGGTCTGGGGCAGCACCCTGGGGGATTCTTTTTTGGACCCTATATTAGGTTGGCGGACCTACCTATGGTTTTGGGCATGGATTTCACACATGATTTTGGGCATGATGTTTTACTATCCATGGTATTTTGTAGGTCCGGTCAAGGGAACTATGGTTATGTTCTAATCTAGGGTTAATGGATTGGGGTTTACGGATGCTTCGACATGTATATATATGTAATGTAACATTGAAAGGAATATAATGAAAAATCAATCTAGTAGTTGTGATTTTGGGATCCAAGGGAAAATATCTGTGTATATACGTTTTATTCTCTCACCATTGTTTAATTTCGATTTTTAGAATTTGTATGCAGGTAATTTCTGTACAGGGTTAAAACCTATAGGCCCATAATCCATAGATATTTTTTTTTTCCATGCAAGGAACAACCAACACCTAGTGTAATTAACAGGATATTGAAAAGCATCATCGCATATCCAAATTGTATCAGACTTGCATCACACACTAAGCCTTCATACAGTTTGTACTCAAAGACCATCCATCTTTTGGATTTTTGGTTACTTAGTCTATTTTGGCTTACCAAGTCACCCCATAAGTGAAATAAGCCTCTTTAAGAACAACCATAACTTGAAAAAATTAAGTTTCCCCATAGGGGCCACCAAAAAATTTATAGTTCAGGTTAGGACCATTAGGGTTAGGCATCCCATAAGCCACCATGGTGATGCTTCACCATTGAAACATATTTGTTTACTTTCTAGGGAGCTTAAAAATCCTTCAACAATCCCATGAAAAAGAAAACTCGAGCATGGTAGAGACCCAATTCAAAGGGGGTTCGGCTTAGGCCCAGTGTGTGTGGTACTCTTTGGGGCTACCTAACCCATCTAGTGCTCGGTACTAGATACCGAATACCAAGAAGCTAAAGACTCGAATTCTCACGTGGGACAAAGGTACTTAGTGACCAAATATAGGGCATTCATCCCTATAGGTGATGATGCAAGCAACACTCAACCCTCATTACCATTACCTTGGTTGATTGCTTGGCTACTAGAAGGCATGGCCAGTTCTTTCAGGATGTTACCCCAGGACCCATTAGAGGTTATCTCTGCAAGGCCCAGTTACTTTGAGAGTGGACATCATGATTAGGTATTCATAGGTCTATTTATCATACGCACTAAACAAAAACCCGTTTTTTGTTTGCTTGATCACATAGTTTAATTAAAGGAAAATAAACCATTGATATTGTGTTGATATACATCTCTATCCATCACCAAAAGAAAATCACCACACAATTTAAATCGACACCATAGAAGACCCCATGCTCCCCATCGATCTAGGCATTTTTTAAACCTCCTCCATTGTTGGGAGGTGTACCAGGACTCCCACCATTTAGTCGGAGAGGACGTGACTCAGCCACCATCATTGGATCTTCCTTTATTGGTGAAACGTTTCTTGGAACTCCTCAAAAAAGAACACCCTTCACCACTCCTGAAGGATCCTTCCACGCTACCAGATTTGGGAGCGCACATAATTCTCCTTCGGACAATCCCTGAGCTACCCATCAGGGTAATCCTCCCATGACATCCCTGTAGAGGAATCCACTGCATATATTTGTCCAGAATCACTTTGCGATGGCATGGAATGTACAAATCTCATTTTTAGCTTCATTAAATCTCCTAGATTTAAGAAATATCACAAAAAACTTGATCGAACATGGCCAAAATTAGCCAGCTATGCCCACAAATCTCCCTTCAGATATTCCAAAATTTGAGGGAAAGCAGGGCGAAGACCTAGGGAACCTTGTCATGAAATTTCACCTGTGGTGTTCATCTAAGAGTATCACAGAAGATACTGTTAGATTAAGGCTATTTCAATGCACCCTAATAGGGCCCGCTGCGAAGTGGTATATAGACCAACTTTATGTGTCTCACTGAACCTTTAGCTCATTAGCTAAAGCATTTCGTACTTTCTTCCAACTCCCAGTATGCCATGATTAGGGGCTGGAACTTCTAACCAACTTCAAACAAACACAAGCTATGCACATACAAGACCATATCCATGAATGGCAGAAACATTGCAGCTTGTGCAAAATTCATTTGCAAGATAAATTCCTCTTGGACATTTTCTTGAGATCCCTTATCTTCAAAATCTCGAAGGACATGGCTAAAAAATTCCCACAAAGCAAGGAAGAATTCATCAGTAGAGCCCAACAATTGGAGATGATCTACACTAAGTTGGGGTACATTTACCACTTACTCCCATATGCCCCTCTCCTGCAATCTTATTAAGAAATAGCAAGCGCATCCAATACTTCTGACAGATTAATTGGGGCCCTATCCCAAACACATCACAACAATAGTTGTCATTACCCTACGTATCCAGTGAATGGCCCATCTTACGATGCTACACCACTATTACAAAATATAGGGTACTATAATGGTCAAACCGCACCTATGCAGAATATAGGCAACATCGTTAACTGGAACCAGCCCCCGCAAGGAGGCTCGTATCATCCCCCACATGGAAATAAATACTCCTCCTAGAGTACAGATAAAAGATATTCTCCCCCGAACCAATACGTTAACCAGGGACCAGAGAACCAATATTCTCCTTTCCCAACACTGCAACAGAATATCCCACCAAAGAAAAACAATTCACAGGTAAATCTAGTGCAACCATCCCTCGCTTCACCACATCAATCATAAGAACAACTGAATTTTGTTAATCCTTCCAATGATGCTAGGAAAAAATCGAAAAATAAGCCAAAGAAAGAGCTCGAGCAGGGAGGCAACAATTAGTAGAAACCCCCAAGTCACTGGGTAGGGACAACCCTAACTAGAACCAAAACCAGGGTACGACCAATAACAACTTGTAGAAATAGGGCAAGAACACTAGTCTCTGGACTAATCATGCATGCGCCATCTGTGAGGAGTACGACCATTATACCCATCCCTTTCCCCAACTCCCCGATTTAAAGAGGATACAAGACAGTAGGGGACAAAGTCGCCAACTAACTGCACTGATGTAAGAACCTTTTCCCCAACAAGGAATTGTTAACACGCAACAAACTTCCCAAGCTAACCCATCTAAAGGGAACCTCAACAATACTCCTAACCATGATATATTCATGATAGGAGAGGACATCCTCTTGCAAACGAGGAATCAAAATTGTGAGGCTCCCCTAGAGCCCAATCTGTCCACCTCAGCTAAGGCCATACCTACTGGACCATTGACCGTTACGCGACCTCCCATAGATGTCATGCCCATAATGATTAAAGGACCTTTACAGCGTGTAGGACCCAATTCAAAATGTTCCCATAATTATAGCATTTTGATGACTTGGCTCAGTGACCATCAGCTATGTCAATGCTTGAAGTCTTGCAAACGTTCCCAACCCAGGGAAAAGACCTACTTTCCACTTTAGGTGCAATCGAGCCATCTGATTCCCACCTCATGATATTTTCCTTTGAAAAAGCTACTGCCCAAATACCCTCGGCCATCGCTTTCCAAATCCATGTCCCAGTCTAGAATATAAATACCCATCATTGCATCATCAATGCAGGGGCTTCCACATGCATCATGTCCAAATATGTTTGGCAAAAATTAGGATACCCTAAGCTTAAGCATTCCGACATAAAGCTTAGAGCATAGGATAGACGCCCTTCTGCTCCCATCGGTCTATACCCTAGAGTGCCAATTAAGTTGGCTGGAAAAACTATGTTAATAGACATTGAAGTACTCGACGCCTAGTTGGAATACAACATCCTGATAGGTCGAAGCTATATATACAAAATTACCATAGTCACCTCATCGGCGTTAAGAATCATGATGTCCCCCCACGATGGGAATTTCATTACCATTGATCAACTCACATACTACAAGAAGACAACTTCACCCACACCAGATGGCGTGTTTCCCTTAGTATTCCAAGAGGTGGTCACTACTTACACTGAGCTTAGCCCAGGCCCGTTTAAGCCATCAAACCTCCTAGGAACATTCCCAAGAGATCCTATGGTAATAAAAGAGCTTGTCCCAAATACTGGAACACTAGTTTGCATGATGACTTCATCAAACACCGCCCAAACATCATAATCGGTTCCAGAAACCTCAACACCTACAACTGAAGAAGTTAGGTCTTCACCTCCCGTAATTACAAAAACCCCTTTCTTATTCCCCCCACCTGGATTCATCTCACACCAAGCCATGGAAACCCTCACATTACCAAATATGACTCTCGCAATACCAGTTTAGTACCTAATCCCCATGACTATGTTAGCTAGGTCAGGACACATGTAGAAAGGGAGCTTCCCTATACCTCCATTTCAGAGGAACACCCCTACTCAAAACTGTCTAACACCTACCACAATTGGAGCTACCAGAAAAGAACAACAAAATGGTAAAGAAGGAAAAACTTCCAACTCCTCCAAACCCATGCAACCTTGCGCGTTATGTGAGGAATTTAGGCACCCAACTCATATATTTCCTGAAATAGATGAATTAAAAACAATCATGAATGCCTCCATCACATTGGTAATCTAATATCCACCAAAAGGAGTGAAATTCATACCTTTATGTAACAAGGAAATACGCACCAACCATGCATGTGCCATATGTGATAAATATGGGCACTACACTCATCATTTTCCGAATATCCTTGAATTCCAAAAGACACTAAAAGGTCTCATCCAAACTATCAACAATGAGCCCATAGTGCCAACCCTCCCTCCATAGAACGAAAAATGCCAAAACATATTCTACATACAATAAGAGGTATTATCTATCTTTGCACCTGCCCACAACACACGAGGGTGAAATAAGCCATATTTTCACCCCTCTACATTACCATGTGCTATATGTGATGTCCCTACCCATTCGGTAGACCAGTGCCCATAATTATGGAAATGCTACCAAGTCTGACCCAACACCTTGGAGGACCTAAGAAAGAGGTCTAGGCATCAATACCATGTATGCATTATATGCGGGGAGAACCATCACAAAAGGAGGTGCCCTCACCTTCCTCAATTTTGCAAAACAATGAATTTCATACGTAACTTCGTAAAGGAAAATCCCTATCTACTAGACTAAGATATGGAATCCACATAACCTATCCCCCAATCTAGCAAAGAAGGACCCCTAGATTTCCTATGTTTGTTTGAAGAGAAAAGATGACTGGGCCCCTGCCATTTCACCTCCCATCACCATTTCCAGGCTATACCAAACCAAAAATAATAATAAACCACTTGGCAAAGAAACTTGCCCATTACATGTGCATTATGCGACAAAACTAATCATTTGATCAATAAATGCCATGAATTGAGTAGGTTCAATAATATATTCCTCTTTGTAGCCCAGATCCCCTATAAGAACCTCTCAAACCAAGAAAAATTATGCAGTGTTATTGTCACATATGCTCTCAATTCCACCAAACAAGGAATTGTTAGTACCTTACACGGTTTATTGAAGTAAGAGAAACAAAAAACAACACAAACATGCATGCCATAACAAAACCTCATCCTAGATATGGATACCCCGACAAGATATCCCATCTCACTATAACAAGACCTCACCCCAGAGATGGATACCTCCACAAGATATATTATCTCACAATAACCAGACCTCACCCTAGAGATGGATAACTCCACAAGATATCATGTCATACAATGACAAAGAGGCATTAACATCTCATGCCATTAGTAGCACCACCTCTCATACAATCTATGCAGTTAGAACCGAACCAGTTCAGAGAAACCATGTGCATGGCACAACAGAAGTTTGAAACCCTTTGGAAGGGCCCATACATCATCAAACATTTCCTCCACAAAGAGGCATACATATTATCAGAGCCCGACGAGACTTGCCTAAAAAACCACATCAATGGTCTCTACCTCAAAACATTTCACCCATAAAATGTTATAGTAAGCATATATGTACAATGACTTCTTGTTTATAATGATCAACTCATCATAGATGTATTATAAAAATTTCTCTCTCATCTCATGTAAATAGATGGATATTCCACCATCTTATCAGCATGGGTTCACTGACGGAACATCTCAATGGTTGCAAAATCTCACTGTCGCAGCATGGCCCATATACTCTCCTAACCAAGCACCTCGTCTCTTCAATGCGCTATGTATTAGGTCAGCCACGAACAATCAAGTAGAATATGATGCCGTCATAAGCTTATTGGTTGATGCCCACCACCTAGGTATCTGTCACCTACATGTATTTCTTGATTCCCATATTGTAGTATCCCAGTTAAACAGGACATTCCAAGTCCATGATCCATGCCTTTTTCACAAGTATTTGCATGCACAAAGGTTAGCTAGACATTTTGATCAAATCGCATTTACACATATTCCCAGAGATCAAAATCATATAGTTGATTGCATCGCTAATAAAATCCTAGATTGGCATGCATCACGCATATATAACCATCAAGAAATATAAAAAACATCAACATAAGATACATCTAGAAACAAAAATGCAAAAATACACCAAGAAATATGGACACATATATCACATCATGAGAGCTGCCAAAAAATGCCCCGTATATACATCAAAAAATATATATTAGTACAAAAGGCACTAGCCCACGACCAGGTAGGATAAGTCATCAAAAAATATAGGGGATCATCTTCATAAATGGGTGCTTGCTCTGGTGTATACCTCTTCTCGACCCAAAACAAAGGTACATAATCAACCTCCCTAAGGCCCCGATGGCACCATCTTTACATCAGGATCCAAGATGGTATTAGCTGTAGCCGCCGCCATAGAAATATGACGCAAAGTTGTTTGATGCCCCCGCTCTTGGGATATCATCGTCTCAACCACAACCTCTGGAAGGTAATCCCATCCCTCAAAGGGCACACCTCCGATCAAGGTCTCCACTCATCTCCAGGAGTCATGGTACCGCTGTAACTCTACCTCTGAAACATCTCATCGCACCTCAACCTCCTCATCTCATGTGACCAGTCTCTCTGTAGCCATAGCCCCCTCTCTGGAGGGTCCACCAATCTCTAGCTAAGGCCACTATGTCAGTAGCTCTAAATCATCCCAAGGAGCAACTAGTGGCCTCAGTATCTGGTGTCCCTGAGGAACATGAACGTCCCTTGCAACTCCCATATGTCTCGTATCATGGCCAACCAAAAAGGCTAGTGGATGTCCTCATGGCCCTGCATCTACATGTAAACAAAGCATAGTGTCAATATCACCGTAAATCATAAACACATGAAAAAACACAAATGTATACAAATGCATAATTAACAATCATATACTTGATCGCCCCCATGTAGCACCTAGAGGGAGCCCCATGTATGGATCTCCCCGGAAGTCAACCCCATGGTATGGGTAGCCTAATATCAACTGGGGGTTGGACTCAAACCAAGGTTCTACCACATCGATCTAGTACCAAACCACCTTTCCTTCGCCATCCCGAGGCATCACTTTTCCCCAACGACACATGTGAGGCTCCCGAGGAGGCCCCACTGGTACTGCAAGAACAGGGAAAGGCATACCCACCCTCTCATAGAGTATGTTGCAAAGCACACTCCCATAACCAAAACTCTTTAGCGACAATTGCTAAACGTAGGTAAGCTACGACACCATCCTCTCCCACACTAGTCAAGCCCAGTCAAAAAATTTCCCCACCTAAAGTCGCTACAAAACTAAAATATGTGACCTTAAGCACCGATTGGGGGACGACGACCCCACAAGTCTAACAATAATAGCCAATGATGCTCTCTTGGCTAGATCCTCCACCGTTGTGATCCTCATGAAGCCATCTGAAATAGGGTTTGGCGCGTAGTGCCCCTCAACCCAAATCCTCATGCCAACATGACCCCCTGGAAGGGGATAAGGCAGTACCTCCCCTCGTGGCATCAACCCAGTAACAAAGTATATGCCAACCTTCGCCAGGATCAGGAGGTTTGTATGATGGATAACCATCAACTAGAAATTCAAATCTTAACAACTAACCAGATATCGCACGAACCTATCTTGCGACCTCATCAATGGGTTCTGAAGAAACTTCAACAACCCCCACTGCACTAGTTGTTTCCTCGCACCAGCGAACTACGTCACAACATTCTAGAGAGGATTCTAGTCTCACTCTCTCTAGATCATCCTGCCTCCAAGGATTCTACAAGTTAGAAGAGAGAACCCCTCAGGTCCTCTAGAAATCAAAATAGGGGTAAAAAACCAATTTTTACCCACTGTGCGCATGTTTCCAATATAGGTGCACAGTGCATGTGCCTATTCTTTAAAATAATGCTTGGTGTACACGCATGTTCTTCCGAACAATGCACAGTGCATGTGCCTATATCCCATACAAGTGTGCAGCGAACACACAAACTCTTTGGAAAGTCACAATAAACCCCCGATAGGGCTCCTTGTGCAAACCCATAACTTAGACGTGCGCATCTAAGTATCATTTTGATGTGGGGTCTTTGTGCATAACTCTAGTTATGTGCGAAGACCATGTGGCTCAAACAAAGTTTGCCCACGTGGTCCTCAAATTTGACCCTAAAAATCCATACAGGGCACCTTTGTACGGCCTAGCTAATCAAGAAAACTGAAAATCACAAAGGTATTGGGTCAAGCTCTTACTTGCCTCTAACGACGCGAATCTTGGGTACACAGGCTGACCACAATGACAAGAAACACTCCAAGAAAACTCTTTGACCTCCATAACGCAAAAATACAAATGATTGATATTTAGGCCCCATAGCCCTATCTATCGCCCTGTTTGCCACCTCTTGAGGAACATTTTGGAAGCATGGGATCTCCATTGACAAAACGAAAAGAGACGTGAAGATCAATCCCACAACATATTCATCATGGAACCCTCCGTTCCCATAAACATAAAAAGTCATTTTTTAGACCTACCGCATATGTCAGGTACTTCTCCAACTCTCTATATACATAACATTCATTACATATATATGTCTTGAATGATGCTTTCACTTTGGGTTTGGTTGTATCCATTGTAGGAATATCACACATGGTTAGCTTCAACTAACACCTTGTCAAGCGAAGAGAGAGTAGGTATCATTCTCCACCCAGCATGATAGGCTTCCCTTGAAAAAGATTTGCATATCTTGACATCATTTCTCCAAAATGTGCCATAAGGTCCAACATCTCGACCATGTTTATCACCATCTCACACTTGTACATGATAAGCATTCATGCAGTCAATAGAAACCCCCCTCCCCCATGGCTCTCTTCATCATTATATATCCTTCTTCACACAAAGGAGCCATGACCACTCACTCTGGCCTGGGAACCATCTCACATATATATTTCAAAGTTTATCCTCATTATGCTACATTCATTTACGCATTCACCCCATTATCCTGGCCCCCCTCACAAATACTAACAGATGCACCTTTGCATCCTACATTTGGCCTATCATTCATCCGCATCACATAGCTCATTTGTACCACCTCACCCACCCACCCGACACGGAGAGCAACCAATCGGTCCCCCACCCTTAATAGATACATTATACCTTTGCACAGGTTACTATCATCATGGGGCATTCGTCTCCATGGTTGTACATCCAAACCAACCCCTATTATTTTGGCAAGTGTACAAATATTTTTTCAAAAAAAAATCTCCCATCCACATTTGATGGCCCTCTCCTGCCTGTGGTATTTGACAATCTTAGGTCACGTCTCATCAGCAAATCACCCCCCTTTTTTACGTCCATCAGAAATCATTTACACCCATCTTGGAAAATCCTACCAACTCTAGGATCATCAGAAAGCATGTTTTGACTGTTGTCATTTGCATCTCAAGCTCTAACCTCATAATAGTTGTTTGTATCCTCCAATATCGATAGCCCTCTCTATCATGACTATCTGAGCCAAGTTATTACATTTTGTTCATATCTATTTCCTGACTCACCACGTCGGGCCGATGACACCCCTTTCTTGTCAACTTCAACAAATGTATTCCAGGAAAGAGGTAGTACCTTGGATACTCCCTCCCTTAATAGGGATATCCTCGGGTGGCACATTGGGAACCATTATTGCCCAATGATGTCATCAGTTCCCTTGACATTCGACATGAACTCAAATCATTCATGTCAAGGTGGTGTCGTATTTAGTTGCTGTTGTAGCTCATTCACATAGTCGAAGACCCCTGCTTCACTAAGCACCTCATTCAACAGTGCTTATATTAAGAGGTGGGGGAGGTACATGCCGCTAAATATATGTGCATGCCACAACACCCATCAACAAAGCACTTCACCAAGATATGCATAGGAAAAGAATATTTCACCTATTTGACCAGAAAGCGCCCCTGAGGGCGTCAGCAAAATTCATCATCAACTATGAACATGTCAACAACCAAAAAGTTGGCTAGATACAAATCAGTTGTTGCCCAATTGTAATCAGTTACGATTAGCCATAATAATGAGCATGGGACATGCCCACCTCATATAAGACGCACCATTATTGTAGTTTTTCCACCAGAGCATGGGTATCATTAATATTCAGTTAGGGATTTTTGTCTACTCATCTCTGAAACAAGCTATCCTCTCTCTTGAAATGTTAATGAGACTCTGCAAAGAAAACGAAAAATGATGTATTTCGGCTATATGTCTTCTCCTAACCTCACACATCAGGGGGCAACTGTTAACATTGGAAAATCATACACCTGCTAGTACAATCCATAAGACATTAAAAGTGTCTAGCAGAATCCACAGGTGGACATTTTTCCAACCAAATACATTATAAAGATTCAAAAATCAATGGTTCTCCTAAGGCCCAAAGTTTATAAATAAAATCAATTAACGTTGTGCATAGATTTCTTCGATAAATGCTTGTGTGCAACATATCCTCAAAATGTTGTACAGTTGAAGAAATGGTGACTCGGCAGTCCGGGACCACTCTACACACTTGAAGCTGATTTCTTGATATGAGATCAGCCTAGTACAGTTGAATTCAAGTCACCTTAGAGAAGTGCAACCCTCAATGGAATCCTCTTGTTCTGTTCATGTATCTTTATCATACATGTACCAAGAGAGGGAATAGGTATTCAAAAAACTTTATACAAACAGGCCATGGGAGAGACAAAAGAAGAGACATTGTTATTTTGGCCAAATTGCTTGTAAGAAAACCACCATTTCATTGTTGAACCAAGGAACTAAAGACCACTAGCATGTTGGTGAAATTGCTTCTAGGAAACCCAACATCTTAGTGAGTGAAGAGTAATCCACCCTTTGGAGAGACTTCACACTTCTTTGAGAGAGAGGAGAAACTTGCAAAGAGATTGAGGAAAAGAAACATCTTTGTTGAGGATTTTTGAGCTCCCTAGCTCAAGGAATTCTCTTCAAGTGTTTTAGTATTCTGATTGTATTCAACCTCTACCACCAGCGACCAATAAAGGGATATTTTTCCATATATTATTGATGTGTTTGCTCCATTTTATCATTGTTATTTTCATGCACGTCTTTGTTTAATTGTATCTTTATGTATGTAGTGTATTCATTTTTTACAATGTTGTCTTTATTTAAGTTTGTCCACTAACAACACCAATTTTGATTGTGATCCTTTGTAGGTAACAATCCAATGGTAAGGGGGTGTTTTTTTGTACACTTGTGCTCCAAAAAAACTACAACACTCCCATACAAAAATTACAGCAATTCACACATAGAGTGACTATGAACAGAAGAGTTATTTGGCTCTTTCTTGCACTCCTCATGCTCCCCTTCTCATAGTGTCCTTACACCCCCCCCGTTCTTTTCTTTGCATGTCCCCCTTTCCTAATTTCCTTTATTCCCGCTTTCTTTTCCTTTATTACATTGTGGGTTCATCGCACCCTTGGGAGGAACCTTGATACCTCCTCTCTTCATCATTATAGTTCTAAATGTATGATGATGGGGAGTTTTTTCACATAGACTTAACCCAATCACAACTCTCCTTGAACCATGGATTCGTCAATCCCACTAATCAGGCCAACCATTCACATCTCATTATGTTTTGCATTTACAAAATATCCCATCTAGTCATGATCCTCAATGTTGAAAATCCTCTACCATTGTTTGTCCTTTATAGAACAAGGTCATGCAAGGGGTGCTACATCCTTCCACATCTTAGGAGGGCACCTTTTCTTCTCTTGATTGATTTTACAATCCTTGTCTTTGTGTTCAAAATCATGAGTTTGAACATAATGACAATTAGTTGCGTTATGACCAAATGCATGGCATAAATAACAATAACTACAATGGAGTGATATCTGGATTATTATCTTTTGCTACTCATTTTTCCTTGGATATCTTGTTGAATTTCCTTAGTTTAATTCCTTGTTGCATTTACTTCTTCTTTGAGAAGGAATTTTATTTTATCCCTTTCTCTTAGTTGTTTTTCTTTCTCCACTAATTATTTTTCCACTACTTGAATTTGTGTTGTCAATAATGTTTCGCATTTTCTTTTAAACTTCTCTAATTATAAATCTAAAATCATGACAAATATAGTGTCAATATCCATATTTCCAAGACTCTTAGCTGTTTTTCTTTCTCCACTAATTATTTTTCCACTTCTTGAATTTGTGTTGTCAATAATGTTTCACATTTTATTTTAAACTTCTCTAATTATAAATCTAAAATCATGACAAATATAGTGTCAATATCCATATTTCCAAGATTCTACTTTCCAATAGTTAATTTTTCTTGAAGGTAACCCGCTTTGATACCACTTGGACCAAAGAACACAGTGTTGGGAGGGGGGGGGGGGTAAGGGAATCATGTGCAACGATTTTACCATTTCATAAATTTTCATCAATGAAAAATTATATAACAATGAATCATAACAATTTGTATCATATCAATAAATGGAACAATGCATCATCATATCAAAAAACCATCACATCAACACAAGAAGAAACGAGATTTTATGTGGAAACCAATATGGGAGAAAACCACAAATTACTCTTCTTCTTATTTTCAATTCATTACATTTATTTGTAGTCATTGAACTGCTAGAGGTCCCTACCCCCAAAATATGAAAGTAACTAGTTGTAGTAGGTTAAAACCTGATCAAGGCACCATACTTGAAAATATGCAAGAAACTACTCACTATAGGCTACAACCTGATTGATGCACCAAGATCATAGATGAGAAAGCTATGATTTTATTTAGGATCCAACCTTATTGAGGCACCAACCTTAGTGATGAGAAATATCTGAATTTTTCAAGGATTCTACCTAATTGAGGCACCCATCTCCTTCTTCTACTTCTTGTGAACCTTTTTTCAAAATATTTCAAACTAGAACCATGTACTCTGCATTCAACAATAATATTCAAACTAAAAAAATTGTTACTTTCATACTTCTATCAACTACCTATCATGCCCTATCAAAACTTTGTTCTAACTTGCTTGTCAACCTGGTCATACAAAACTCATATAGGAACCTACTTCTTCAACGCCATTGCTTCTCATAAGACTCTCATCCATACAAAAAAAAAATGATCATCAAATATATTTCAACAAAGATTTTCATGCAATCATAATTGTTCACCTTTAAGTCATGATCACCATGCTCCTTTCAGAATCCAGTTTGACCCAAGAATGGGTCTAGAAAGCCCCAAAAACTATATATAACCCAATACTTGTTCTAAAGAAAACCCCTTTCAGGGTGTGTTCTACAAAATTAGTGCTTTCACAAACAACTCTAAAAGTAACTATTTCCAACAACTTAAGTATTCTACAAAATGCATACTTGCGAGGAAAAAAATTATTTTATGACCTGTAGAATGACAAGTTCTAAACCCATGACATTGGCTACACCATCCATGTTTGCAACCAACTGGGATACATAATGTGGATTTTCATATCATTCTTGTGATTTTATTTTATTATGCATGAATATACCTAAAAATGAGTGGGTGCTCGATACCGTCTCCAGTCCTCATACAACTCAGCTTCATGCCTATACATGTTCAAACATTGGTCGTACGCCTCATCCAGTGTGTCATGTCGACTTTGTGTTTGGTTAACCAAACTCTAAATATTGGTTGTGCATTTTACCAGGAAAAATGTGGTGAACTTTTTCATTCTTGATGGTCTATGTAATGTATGCAATGAGCTGGAACATCCATTAGACCCATGACAATCTATTTGGCCATGCCTTTTACGTGAACCAAGACTAGAGCTATGAAACCACCCTTCTAATTATTGTTAGGCACAGGGGGATTTGAAATTTGTTTGATGGTTATGGAGGTTTTATTTTCCTCTATTTAGTGAAGCTCAGATCAATGTAGCTTAGCTTTGATAGAGCTCAACCCTGAGCTCAATCTTAACAGAGCTCAGATTGACCTCTATCTAACAAACACCAACTTGGATTTGATGGATCTCGGCCCTGCCTTTGTATAATAAACACTAGCTTGATTTTGATGGAGCTCTACCTTGCCTCCATTTAACAAATACCAACCTGAATTTGATGGAGCTCGGCTCAACCTCTGTCTAAACAACACCAACATGGTTTAGCTTAGATTTGACTGAGCTCGATCCAGACTTACGTACCTCAAACAATCAGATAAGATATTAACCTCATGCCTTAGAACGATAAAAAAAAATCATATCTCGACCACGTCCAAACACTATGTTGTACAAACAAAATAATAGTTTGAACCAACATGCCTTAGAATGATCAAACAAGATCAAAGCTCAACCATGGCCTTATGTGCCTCAGAATGATCAAACACATAAGAGGCCAACCACTGTCCAAAACACTACACAAAAAAACAAAATAAGAGTGCATCCCAACATGCCTCAGAATGATGAAACGAAATTAGAGCTTGGCCACGACGTTACATGCCTTAGAAAGATCATATAGATAAGAGCTTTGCTACTATACAAACAGTTAGAATGATCATACAAAGTAAGAGTGTACCCATTGTCGAAACACTATACATAAAAAAAAAAATGAAAGCTCGTCCATGACCTAATGTGCCTCAGAACGATTAAACAAAATTAGTGCTTGACCATGGCCTAAACACTCAAAATGATATAAAAAAATGAAATCTCAATAATGACCTAGACACTCCTAGTGATAAAATAAAATAAGATCTCTACCACTATCCAAACACTCCTCAAAACTCAATCTTGTAATCACAGATAGCAAAACTTCAACCTCAGATCAATGTGTATCACTTCTAAGAATGGAACCTTCAGATGTTGTTACATGAGTTCATCCTCTTCTCCTTCATCGTGTGGATATTTATATTAGTAATGATGGGTTGAATCTTGTGGAGCCAACCATGGTTTGTGCCATTAATCAACCTTAATATTTTCACCAAGCTAACCATGTGACCATAGCCTTGACTTTGTACATGGATTTTGGGCCTAATTTGTGAATTGATATGACCAAGACTCATGCACATTTTTTAATAATTTTTTTGGTTTGGGTTTTTCCCCATATTTGGGTCCTCTACTATTGATCTTTCTCAAAAGGCCATAAATTCTTGCCCGAGAGGTATTTATCCAGGTATAATATACTGTTGGAAAGGTATTTAAAAGAAAAAATCAACCATCTTGTCCATAAGCTTATTAGGGCACCATAACTTCATCAAAAACTTAATCGCCTTCAAACTTATTAAGATTCAAGTGATGAGAATGTACAAGGGATGAAGTTTTCATACTGCTTGATAGGTGAAATTTTTTCTTCCATAGCATTGATGGTGTTGGACCTGCCAACATGTCAAGGGATCTCCTCGGTAAGAAGTCCCAACTAGACCTTAGACCGTTTGGAGTAGGAGTCCCAGCAGTAGGTAGTACAATAGTGCCTTGACTACAGTAGCGTGCAAAGTTAAGTATGATAACTTTGTCGGAAGCTAGTGTGTGACCTTGCATTAGTGAGTTTCATGGGGGTTCCAATACTTGAAGGGGAAAAGAAAGTGTGTCCACAATCCAAAGTGACAGGTTAATACAACAACACGTCTTCAACAAGATTCGTACAATCGTATACAAAATAGTTCATACACAAATGCGTAAGTTAAATAACATACATTGCTAAAGTAACCAAAATAGTCGAACTACATTAACAAAATATACATGAAACGTCTTGGCTCAGTTATATTATTAATTGAAAGTTTCATCCATAAATACACCATTAACAACCACTAACCCCAATAGTGGAACATTACAATCAACACTGTCTGCTCCTCCAAAGAGATGTACTCGCTCTACGATGTGGAGAAGCCAAGGCTCGTCACAATAGTCTTCAAGCCTTCTCTAAGTAATGCCTAGCCAAAATCTTGGCTCCGAAAATCTTGTTCTATGAGTTATGAGGTTCTATTTATAGCAAAGCATGGGGTGACCCTTGAAATTCCCTTTTGTGACTCTTTGTCTACCCTCATGACTCTTCAACTTCTTTACAAAACTCATTACATTACATAGTGACTCTGCACATTCCACTAATGACACTTGGAATTCCACTTACAACATATATACTAATAATATACATTTTGCAGATGTACCCATGTAAGAAAAAATAGGCTAGAGACAACCTAACAAGACAAAACACTATGACTCTAGAGTTTGGGAAAGACTAACTCGACAACCTCCACTTGATGCTACTCGGTCATGTATTGATGCCAAGTTTTCCAATGTGCGCTGATGTCCCCGAACTCCCTAACGTTGTCTTGCTGAAAGAGAAATCTTGCCTACGTGGCATATGGGTATATGGTCTTGGAACCTGTGTCCATCTCTTCTTGAAGCATGCACATTGTTGTCTTGGGTGTGACAGAACCACCAATGTATGTCTGCATGTTGTATGCGCTCAGCCGTAAGTCATCATTGGTGCCCTCTCACATCAACTGCTCCCTGTACCTATTGACCTCCAGCCGGACTTGGTTCTTGTGCTTAGCTTTGGTGAGGGAACCTACATCTATTCACTCTCTTATTCAGCTACTTGTTGTTCCAGCTCATCAACCTGTATTAGCATTGTTTCTATGTCATTGTTCCTTGTGTTTGTTCTTCTTCCTTTTTATGATTCTCAACTCGTATTCTTCATTTGACTTTCATTCTACTTGTTATGATCCTAGTTCTGTTACCTGCAAGCTCTACTCTTTTCTCTTCCTCTACTCTGATGTCTATATCTTGTGCTTCCTTTTGCTTCTACTGTCAAAGCTATCTACATGGAGACTAAATGCACTTTCAATTTGTAGATTTTTCCTCCCTCTATTATGTTAGTGATTCCTCTTTCCTTGATCTTGTACTAGCTCGCTGCCTTTTGCCATTGTTGTTGGTTTTTCTGCCATGTTAATGTTGATTCCTTTTCTGTAAACAATTGGGCATTTGCATATATTGGCAAGTAAACTGTTGCTTACTCAACTACTTCCCGATACTACTTTCAATGGTCACTCTTGAAGCAACTTTCTTTGGTTCCATGGTACAATGACTGCTGGAGTGAAGCACTTCACGAGTGTGGTACCTGTGGGATAAAAAAGACACTCATGGCAAGAAAACATTATCTCTTAAAAATCTAACTTTACAGCATAATCAAGAAGTAGCCAAGGCATCTGATGAGATGAAATGTGTAGTTTTGACTGACAAGGGGTGACTGACTGACTATGGAAATTGTGCACTGCGCAGTCTTGACAGTCAATGTGGAAACCTATTGACTGGAATTGTGCAATGCGCAGTTCAGTCTGGTACAGGGACTGGGAGAGACTTCACTTTGCGCTGTCTCAGTGACCAAGCTGGGAGACTGGCTCCTGGAACTGTGTAGTGCATAGTTGGATCCATCCCAGAACAACCCTTGCACAATTCCATAAGCCAAGGAAAAGGCCTTGAGCTTCCATATTGTGTAGTGCATGCAAGTGAATGTGAGTCCTAGGAAAGGGGAGCCTAGATCTGTCCATGGGGAGTGTGAAAATAGGCAGATCTTAAGGATATTGTAAGTATGAGTCTAGATCTAACTAAGTGTAGATGTATGCATGTAAGGCAAGTGCGACATAGGATCAAACTGAAGGAACACGAAGTATGCGGAGGGAGTCACTGCATCAACAAATTTTGGTGCAAAAATGGGAAAAATCATGCAACACTTGAGAAAGGAAATCTACAACTTGAAACAACGCTTCTACAAGTTAAAAAAAGTTAAAACGCTAGAGTTCGTTCAACAAAACAAGTGAAAAAACACTCTCACAAGCTAAACATACAAAAAGTAATAGAAAAATAAGCAAAATGCGATAAAAGAAAAATTCACCCTCAAAAGTGATGACAATGCTTTGAAGGCTCCTTGATCTCCTAGGGAATCTAGAGCTTGATGATCAAATGCATAATTGAGCTCTAGAGGAATCCATTACATATATTTGAGCAAATGGAGTTCATGACGGAAATGCTTGAGATCAAGGACAACAATAACACTTAGCAAAAACTTCTAAAGATGGAAACGTGTCACCTTCGGGGAGCTAATAATTCCCTACTTCCTAGGGATGCTTTTCCTCCTAGCTTCTCACTTTTCCGGAACACTACCATGCATTTCCCTGATATATTGTGCAGTTTTGTGGAGGACCGAGAAACTCTTTGGTTCATGCATTGACGGTTTCTGAGCACAGTATGGTTCTGCACAATTTCTAGGCTAAGTGGCTCTGGGCTGCCTCTTAGACTCTGCACAATTTCCCAACTGAAGGTAGGCTGTGAGCTGGCTCTACACAATTTTGGAGCTAAAGGATCACTTTCTGTCTTGGACTGCTTTGCATAGTTTCCCAGCTGAAGACAAGCTACTAGTTGGGTATGTGCAATTTTGGAGCCTAAGATCACTGTTGGGTTGCACTGCTGTTATCGGGAAATCTAGTGTCCATTCAGAGCTGCTAGTCCCACTAAGACAAGTAGCTATCTTAGAAATAAACAAAATAAAGTTACTTTCATTTTCCTTTATGAGAAGTAGATGAGACAGCAGCAGAGAGTACCAACCTCATTCTCTCGCTTGGCTCCTTGCTTGTTTCCTCTCCCCTCTGACAGATCTTTGCTGCTTCTTCCTTGCTTGTCCCACTTCAAAGAGCACCCGTAAAGTCAAAGCAACATAATACCATCAAATCACAGAGATCTACAATCATAAACAATATAGGACCAGATATATATTGACCACACAAATGCATATATCAACTCAAACACACAAGAATGTGGAGGAAAACTCAAATAGCTTTATT